>JARJPL010000299.1:0-32937 GCA_030782805.1 Aschersonia sp. MBC 622 | reverse complement strand
TCTTCGGGGGGGGGGGGGGGGGGAGTAGGACGATCTGAGGATGGAGGGGTCCCGCGTTCTCCCCCCGGGCACACCAGTACTGGACCACTCACATGGTTCCGGCACACAACAATAGAGGCCTGGTCTCCATTGTCGCTCTCGCTACATGTGGACAAGAAAATGGGCCCATCGCTGACGATTTGCATCTCGTGTACCCAATCGTGAGAGCCCTCCTAGCGCCCGCCCATGTGGCTGGCAAGTCGCGACTCGCGACCCAAGCATTAGGCTGGGACGGCACCGCTATTGGATCGAAGAGGACGACCCTGTCAGTAATATGCAAGGATAACTAGCGTGGCTAGAGTTTTCTTTCCTAATCAAGCTGGTTCAACAAGGTATTATTATCATCACAAATATTCACTTTTTTTAGTCTGCGCTTCCAATATGACAAGAATAACGGGCCGGGCTGGGGTTGGGCAGTTTATACTGTGGACAGCGAACTCGGGAATACCCGTCAAGTGTCATCCAAGTTCACGCTCATCAGACGGGCGCCGAGAAAAAATAAAGAATCAGATGGCAGTTGAATTTGTAAGCCTGCCGTGTCGTGGCAGTTTGTGATGGGCGCATAAAGCAGAGATGGTGATCTGACAGCGCTTCTTGGCCAGATGACAAGGCTTTTGATTACATTTGCCGTTACGTGGCATTTCTGGCCGAGAATAACTTTTTTAATATCATTTTTTTAAGCCCAATCACGTATAAGTAGCTGCATGGCCGCAAAAATTCGCTCCATGTGGCAGCCCGCTCGATTGCTTGCCGTCAAATATTGACGCCCATCAGCATTCTGATTACATTCAATTACAGAATCGCAACGTCTGACATTTCAATTTCACCGAGCTTCAAACTCCTCTCCGACTCATAGTTCTTATTTTTAGGTCCAAATTGTCTCGGCAATGCAGCACTCCTGCATAATCCTGCATTCACTGCGGCATATGTGGACATGTCTCGTGCCCACTCCATCTCTTGAGATTGCTTTGCAGCTTCACTAATTTCCATGTATTATAGATTGCGACTGCACTATAGATTGCGACTGTACTTGCGGTCAAGTCTATAGTAATCAGGGTGATGTACTTGTCAAGATGGCGCACAGTACGCGAGGCATAAGCAATTGCCTTGGTAGCCTTGCACTGGCTCAAGGACAAGACGACACTGCCAAAGCCAGCGCCAGCTTTGGCGATACTGCGCAGTACAGGCCATGAGCACTGTCTTGAAAAAATCGAGAAAGAGACCCAAAAAAAAAAAACCGGTTGCCAAGTCTGGCTCAATCGAATGAAAGGTTATGCAATCCAGACTTCACACCACGCATGAAAACGGGCTGCACAAGTGCTGGTTGGACAGCTGCATGGCCTGGGACACATGCCATGAAACTAATTCATAGATGGATTCCGGCACATCAGATGCAATGAAATAAAACTGTTGTGTAAGTTCAAGCTTTCTGGTTCTTTATCGATGCGTGTCTTGAGCTGCGAGCGCTCTGAATTGGCGTCCGGGCCGTCATTGAGAAGCTCCACGTACAACCGACTGTGACGCATATCATGCGAGGCTAGGATGCACCGCAAGTTTAGAGTAGCGGCGTCTTTGCCAGTGTTGGCGATATCAGTACAGTTCATGGCCAGAGTATGTATCCAATAGAAGTCATCACACTTGTACTGTTGTATGCTGCCTTCTGGCCACCTTTGGTAAGACGGCGGCCCCCAACTCGCATGTAGACGTGGGCCGATGCCGATCAAGAGTAGCTTCCAAGGCCTGAGATGGCCCAACAATCTGTCCAGGTCGACCAGTTTTTGGCTTTCATGTTACAGAGACGTAGCGAGATCTTTGTCAACTTTTGAACACGTCGTGAAATTTCACCATCGCAGCTGCGACAGAGCCAAGATGACTTTTTTTTCTATTTGTACAGTTGGGAGAAGTTTCGATAAAGCTGTATATGAGGCCAAAAAAACGAGTAAGAAATCCAAGGCATTGCCCTGCAACAACGCACAACAGTGTATAGAGATGAAAATATCAAACGCCAGACAAATGCAAAGTGCCCACTCCCTCCAGCTTCATGCCCATCACACATATACAAGTACACACCCCTTCCCTCCCCCTTCCCCCCTCCAAGGGTCGTGGCCACCCATCATCATCATCATCGTTTGTTGCCATCAAGCGGACGATCCTTGGCCGGCATGCCGCCAATCCTCTCCTGCAGCTGAACGCCTTTTTGCTCAGCGTCCCTCTGCCGCGACAGCCGCACGTCCTCGGGCAGCCCCCACCAGTCGTGCATGAATTCCTCCTGCGCGACGGCCACCTTGTTCCTGGCCTCGCGCTGGCGCTGGCGGTCCATGCGCATCGCGAACCACTCCTCGCGCGCGGCATCGTGCTCCTTTTGGTTGGCGTGCAGCTTCATGCAGCCATTCATGACGCGGTGCTCGGCGCGGCACGCAAACGAGACGGTAAATGTGCGGCCAAGGGCGCAGGCGGCAAAAGCTGTGGAAGCAGAAAAAGAGGGGACCGTTAGTATCATCAAAGTTTGACGCGTTCCCTTCTCTTTGGAAGACGGGTTTGAATGGGATGCGGTGTCTACCTTTGATCTCGTCGGCGCATTGCTTGCGGACGCGCGCATAGTAAATGTCGCGCACTTGCGACTCCTGCGACGCGGACAGCGGGAGCGGATTGCGTGACGGCACGCCCAGGCGCTCCGGGGGAGGCGTAGGCAGATCGGATGCTTGGCCAGCCATTGCAGCCTCCATGTGTTGCTTCTATTCCAAACAAAGTCTCAGGCTGTCGTCAAGTTTTGTCGAATCGTACGAGGCTTGACGACTTCGGGGAGGTTCGACGATGTGGATTGGTTATGCTGGAGCCGCTAATGGACAAGGCAGAGGATTGACCGGCACGTTCCACGCCTTCGTAGGATGTTCGCTTCAAATTTGAGTGTCGCGAGAGCCAATGCGTCCTTGGCTGCTTCGCCGTTCGCTGTGACGGAACTTGATCAGTGCAAGGAGCTTGGTCTTGCATGGCGTGGTTGGGCGGCACTATTCCCACACCGCCTGCCGTATTTGTGCAGATCGATTAATATAGCTTGATAATTCAACACGAGTACGAACCACACTGGTCGATTTATTACAAGGCTTTATTTTACCTTTTTTTTTTTTTGGCATTCAGATTTACGCTTGTCTTGTTGTGGAATGGTTGAAGGGGGCTTTCATCATCTGACTGCGGCTGAGCGCCATGTTCTCGGCGCCTAGCATGAGGTTATGAGGCTGAACTTTGTACTCAGCTAGGGCGTGTGAACAAGAGGCAGCAATGTACTTTTCTGTGGAATTTTTTTGGGTCGAAATTTCAGATAAATCATAAGCAGCAGTGTTTTGAAAAAGTTTGGATATCAATTCATGTGCACCCCAAGATTCGCAAAGTGGTATCAAAGAAGTCATTGGCCCACGGCCCGCGTAGCAATTCCAATCATATCATTACATCACATTCGAGTTGAGTATTTCCAGAACCAAACATCACCTCAGTCAATTTCTGTGCTCGGCCAATAGTCCGAGTATTTTTCTGCACATGTCAATGACATTTACTGGTGGTGTTGCTGCTGCTGCTGCTGTGGAGTTGTCTGGTTGGGGTCGTGGGGGTGTTGCTGCTGTGGCTGCTGGTACTGGGTGTCGACTTGAGGAGCTTGGTATTGGGTCTGGACCTCAACAGGCGGCTGAGGGTATTGAGGATATGCCTGTTGCTGCTGGCCGTTGTATTCGGGCTGGACATATTGCTGGGGCTGCTGGGGCTGCTGAGACTGCGGCGGCTGCGGCTGCTGCGGCGGCTGCTGGCCCTGGACCTTTTGCTCCTCCATGTTGTGACCGGCAGTGGCTATGCTGGAAGAGCCGAGGGTATAGCGGCCGTCTTTGCGTCCTTTGAGAAAGTTCATGATTGTCCAGACGAGGGTGACAATGAAGAGGACCCTATAGGTGCATAAGTATAGGCTCACGTCATTGGGGTGGCGGTGCAGGTTCAAACTCACCAGACAATAGCGCCAAGAGCAGCGACACCGGCGAGAAGGCCGCTGAGAGTCTGCCAGGTCATGGCGCGACGCTCAATGGAACGCTTCTTGTAGTCGTAGCAGATGCCTTCGTAGCAAAACCGGCCGCGCCCACCTCGGCGGCCGCCAACATTGCCCAGCTCGGCGCGACGAGCGGCGTTGAGAGCCCACGCAGACAGCCAGATGATGCACATGAAGGCGTCCAGGGCAATGACTGCGTAGATGGTGTAAAAGGCATTGGCGACGGGAATCCTTTCCGTCACGAGAATGTAGGCGACGACGACCCAGGTGAAGACGGCCTAAGGGCGAGCATGGCATGTTAGTGAATCGGTGCCGGGAGCCATCAACAATGTAGTAGTCAAGTGCGAAAAAAAAAAAAGGATGACATACGGCGGCAATGGCGAGGCTGGGAGCGTCGAAGAGCACATAGTCGGTCCAGGCGGCGGCCATGCCCAGAATGACAATGGACAAGACAACCTGAGCGATTCGGATGCCAAAAACCCACAACGGGGTGACGAGCGTCTTTTGGGGATTGACGGCGCGGCTATCCATTGTGGTAGAAAGGACAGAACCGTTGACGTAATGAAGGTGGTACAAGTATTATATAGCGTTTGAAAGGGAAAATGGTTGAGACTTTGAGGTTTGGGTATCGTAGGGAATGAATATGAAATGGAAGGACCTTGTCGGGTGAGATGGTGATGGATGGCGCGCGAGCTGAACCTGGGAGCTCAAGATCTTATATGAATAGACCGCCACCAAGCTCTCATGTCCGTGGTCGGTAGAGTAAAACAGCAAACCAAGGAAAAATACTTTGTACGAGGGCGGAGCTTGTCAGGCAAATAGGACCCCATGTCTGTCATTCATCGTGTGAGCCCAGGGCTGAATCATCCCGCCAGCCCCAGCTCTGGGTCCATAGCGGTTGCTAGCATGGGATTGTCCACGCCTCGTAGCTTACAGGCTCTCCTCCTCAACTGGCCCCTACAACAAAGCGCCATTCAGCCGCACTGGGGCTTGCTTGCTAGAGACGCTGCTGATTCAGTGATTAGGGATGCTCTGTGGATTTGGCGTGGTCTGTCATCGGGCTCGCACTCGCAGCCAAGGCGAGTTGGCTTGGGCGCTAACGGCTCTGCTAAAACGCTGCTTGGCCGTTTCGAGCCCTTGTGGAAGCCAAGTCCGATGGAGTTTTGATTGTCTTTGCACAGCACATCAGGAGGAGGTGAAAGAGGGATCGGCATGGCGGCAGAATAGGCTCAGCCACGGGGGAGCAATGGCAATGCCTCAGCTGGTCCCACAACCACCGAAGCTACTGATATTGTTCGATGCAGCTTTCCAAAATTAGGCGACTCGAAATCGAATCGTGGCAATGACGCTGTTTAGCGATAGGAGTTTTAGTCACCATCATTACTATCTTTTATTTTATTTTTTCCATCCTAGTCGAGAGAGCTTCGCGTAAAAGTTTCCTGTCCTTCCGAAAGGCAAGTCTGGGTGCTTATATGGGCTTGTTACAGCCACCATCATGCACATGCGCAGAGCACCCATCACGAATACACGGGTGGTGACAAATTTTTTCAAAGCTACGGCGAGTACATAGAAGCCGATAAAGTGTAACGCGATGCTTCACCCTGGACCTGCATAAGTAGCCCAAAGCTAACTTGGGGGTTGTAAACGATTGCCGGCATGCTTCCGAAGGGCTGGTACAACGAGAAAAGATTCTGGACAATCAAGTATACCACCATAGTTACGTATGATGTTCCAGTCTGGGACTGCAAATGAGACCGACCGATCAGATGATCAATCAATACTAGGGCCCCTCCAGAGTCGCCCTTTTAGTGTTGCGACAAACAAACAAGCCAGGCAAAAAGCCGACAACAGAGTCTACGTATTCTACTCGAATAATTCCGTACAAAGTGCAAGCAAAAGCAAAACGAAAACTCCCGAAAGAACTGTAAACGAATTTGTCCGAGTCTACCAAAGAGCCCATCACAGAGACCACGAAAGCAATCTGCTTTGGGCCTACTACAACTACAACATCTCGCTAAAAAAAGCCTGCCTAAAGCTCGGCCAAAGAGACAACAGATATAACAAAAAGGAAAACAAGAGGTGACCAGAAGAAGTAGACAGCATGCATTAAATAAAGACTCGATAATGCATTATATGGCTAAAGCTACTTGGTGATATTGCGTCTCCGACTTTTGCAACACGCGTTTTGTATTTAGCGACGCTTTCGATGACGTCTCAGCTTGGCGCATCGTCTTTTGTCCCAACAAGGCAACCGGGGCAATTTAGTGGCTGCGCTAGCCATGACTGTAATACTGTAAGCCTTGTGAGTGCCGAGACGGACAGAGAGGCACGAAAGGCTGTGCGCCGACGGTGCCGCGCCCGACGGGCGCAGGTGGCTGCATATGTAATGTACCCAGTAGGCCCCAGCTCTTTTCATTGACGCCTTTCTTCGAAGAATCTTGGTCTCTGGCCTGGCCTTGTCGAATCATGTTTCATCGAGACTTACACCCGTTGAAGACGGCGCTTACACTTTCGCTGCTGTACAGTGTGACACCAGCCAAACGGCGTTGGCTCGAGACCAACATCAGTTGAAGGCTCGAGACCAACACCATTTGGAGATTGGGATTAGTTTTTCTTCATGGCATCGATGCTACCCTTTATAATGGCGTCAAGTTCAAAAAGCGCCTTCAGCCGAGCTGTTTGTGCTTCTGAGGACTTGCCCGACGAATTCTTGCTGATTACGTCTTTCTCGTCTTTCCAGCCGTAGTCAACTTTCGTCATAGGTCGTGCAAACTTTACCTATTCTTTCCAAACGTCACGGATCCCATACGGTTAGACGGCTAACATGACATCCGGTCGTGAATCAGTTTAGTCATGATAGCACAAGCCTCCGAAGAGCAGTATGTCAGCCATGTCTTTGTAGAGCGAGGAGCAGCCGTATTCATACAGCAACAACTGATAAACGACGGTAATGGGCTATTGGTAACATGTGTACGCGCTCATCATGTGAATAGAGCATCATTTATCTGGGTATATATTGCCCGGAGAGTGCTCCTTGTCATGTTTGTCCAAATACAACTCCCAACACGCCCAACACGCTCAGCACGCTCAATACGCCCAACACGCCCAACACGCCCAACACGCCCAACACGCCCAACACGCCCAACACGCTCAACACTTGCCATAAAGGTCATTCGCTAGAGCTCACATAGCTCAAGGGGAGAAGAATGGCGGTAACCTGCAAATGTCGCTACGTTATCAAAAAGGGCCGATGTGGCCACTATCTTGGGGAAGAAGAGTACAAGCCCAAGAACGCACACGATTGTCCAGCAGCAGTGAGCAGGTTTAGAAAGGGTCAAACTATTGTTCATTGCCCCAATGCCAAGTTCGAGGTTATTCCAGAAACAGAAAGAGTCTGCAAACGACCGAAATGCTGGACCAGAGTGATGCTTCAGCAAACCCCTGGCTGGCGTTGCTGCAAGTGCGATGACAGGACGCCCAAGGGCAAATTTGTTTGCTTTAGTATCAAGTGCAGACATCATTGTTGCCAAAATTGCACACCTTACGATCCAGCTGACGACCCGCCACGGTCGAATCGAGGTGCTCGGAATTCAGAACCATCCGATCCAGCTGAAGACCCGCCAGAGTGGAATGAGGGTGCCGAGGATCCTTAATGACGTTGAGCAGATAGTGGTGCGGCCTAGGTGGAAATAGGTGCGAGAGAGGCTTATAATATTATAATCAAGGCAGTTGAAAAGTTGGCACATATAAATTCTTCAAACAAACACATTATCATTCAGCTTCTTTTTCTGCGACTTTGGATCTCTTGAAAGCGCTTAAATCTGAGCCAATTTCACGACGAGTTGAAACGGGCACCCGGATGGCACCAGCATGCGGCACGCTTTCCCAATTTTTCAACCCTGCGCTTTTATCCCATCTCCTGTTAACTTATGAAAGGAGAAGAGTTCTTTACTGGTTGGGCCCTCCAATCAAAACCTTGATAACTTGACCCTCTCTGACCTTTTTGAATGCCTCCTCAGCCTGACGGAATTCCACCACCTCAGACACCAGCTTCTTGACATCCACCTTGCCGCTTGCCACCAGCTCAATGGCCAGCTCATAGTCTCCAGGACCATACCGAAAGGAACCTCTGACTGTGACCTCCTTGAGGCACATGGCCATGATGGGAAAGGTAATGTCGGCCTTTCCCATGCCGCCCTGGACATATGTGCCGCCCATGCGCACGGTGTGAATGCTCGCCTGGATAGAGGGCTCGGCGCCGCTGGCGTCAATGACCACGTCGGCGCCGTCGCCCAGGCCGGCTGCCTCCTTGAGCGCCGCGGCATTATCCTCGGCCGCGATCTTTTGCGACGCGTACGTGTGCGTCGAGCAAAACGACCTGGCAAATTCGAGCTTGGACTGGACAATGTCGACGCTGACCACCTTGGACGCGCCGTGCGCCCTGGCAACGGCGGCGCAGAGAAGGCCGACGGGGCCGGCGCCCATGACGACGACGGAGCTGCCCGGCCGCACGTCGCCCTGCCTGACAATGTGCACGGCGACGGCGAGCGGCTCAATCAGCGCGCCCTCTTGCAGCGAGACCTGGTCGGGCAGCTTGTAGCAAAAGTCGGACGGCGCCGCCCACAGACCCGTCAGCGTGCCGTGGTGCGGCGGCGTCGCGGCGAAAATCATCTCGGCGCACAGGTTGTACTTGCCCGCGCGGCAGTGCTTGCAGCGTCGGCAGCCGTAGCCGGGCTCGAGGGCGACGCGGTCGCCGGGCTTGAGGTCCGTGACGGCGGAGCCTACCTCGACGACGGTGCCGGAGGACTCGTGGCCGAGGACCATGGGCTCTTTGACGACAAAGTGGCCGATGGCGCCGTGCACGTAGTAGTGCACGTCGCTTCCGCAGATGCCAGTGTAGTTGACGGCTACCAGCACATTGTGAGGGTCCTCAATGGTGGGCTTGGGCTGCTCGACGTAGGACACGTCAAGCGGCTTGTTGAGGATAAAGGACAAGTTCTGATTGATGTTAGTAATTTTTGTCAACTTTTTTTTTTCCTTTATTTTGGCAAGTATCTCAGCTCACACTCAGCTTTGCCTTATCCAAAGCTTGGGCGGCCATCCTAGCGACAATAAAGTAGGTCTCTCGAAGTCGGGCGTTCTGCCAGTCGGTGCAGCAGGTATTTCAAATACAGTGATGTGACCTTCGACCAATGTCTGAAAATTGATCTTGAGCTTTGAAATGTACGACTTTCCACCCATAGAGCGGTGTTGTGATACCCAACTGCGATATCGCCACTGTGGGCGCCATGGTGGTTCCTGCCCCGCACTATCAGTATTCTGCGGAGCTGTCGATGCGCACCAATAGCATCGTGTAAATCTTGACTGCAGAAGCGGCCCAATCGCCGACGCTTCCATCACCGGCATGCAGATGAGGGCATCGACATGTTTGAGCGGACTTTCTCGACGTGGTTAGTCCGCTGCGCAGTGTTGTTCCATGGGCGGCGTTGTCTCGGGCGGAAAGCATTGCGCTCGGCAGCGCGCCGGGCTGCCCTGGAAGAGATGCAATTGGTGATTATTTCACTGCTAAATTGCGCAAGCATATTAAACAATGGAATCTGAAATCGGTGGACAATTCAACAAACATGCGTTGGTAAATGGTAGCTTAAGATATCCGGCTGTCGGCCAGAACCCCGCGACGCCAGCCTCGGCTAGCCCCTCCAAAAGCGTAGCCGTCTGAGCAAAGACTTGTAAGTCAATTGTTCAACTACGGCTATTGCATTGAATCTCGGAGAACCCATCTCGCTTTCCCAATCATGGCTGAATCCGAATTTCTTTCCATACTCTATGATAAATCCACCGATGGCAAAGTCGCCTACATTACGCTGAACCGGCCCCAGCACCTCAATGCCATTGACACCCACATGCCGCTCGAGATCCGCGCCGCCGTGCGGCAGGCCAATCTTGATCCCGACGTGCACTGCATCGTTCTCAAAGGCAACGGCGCCGGCTTCAGCGGCGGCTACGATTTAGACATCTTTGCAGCCTCTGCGCTTCGCGGCGAGACGGCGGGCAGCCAAGACCTGTCGGAAGGCTACGAGCCGTTTCGCGACTACCTCTTGATGAAGGAGTGCACCGACTGCTACGCGGCGCTCTTCCACAGCTACAAGCCGACGATTGCGCAGGTGCACGGCGCCGCGGCGGCCGGCGGCTCCGACATTGCGCTCAGCTGCGACCTCGTCGTCATGGCCGACGACGCGCGCATCGGCTACCCTCCCGCCCGCGTCTGGGGCTGCCCGACGACGGCCATGTGGGCGCACCGCGTGGGCGCGGAGCGGGCCAAGCGCATGCTGTTCACGGGAGACCTGGTCGACGGCAGGGAGGCGGCGGCGATGGGGCTGGTGCTCAAGTCGGTGCCGCGGGACGAGCTGGCGGAGGCGGTGCGGCTGCTGACGGATCGCATCAAGGCGGTGCCGGTAAACCAGCTGTGGATGCAGAAGCAAATGATTAATAGCACGTTTGAGGCGCAGATTGGGGCGGGCCAGCGCTTGGCGACGGTGTTTGATGGCATCACTAGGAATTCACCAGAGGGTCTCGCTTTCCAGGGTCTTGCCGCGGAAAAGGGCTTCAAAGCGGCCGTGGCGGCAAGAGATGAGCCTGGAAGAACACCAGCCTACAGAAAGATGTGGAAAAGCTCATTATGATGGGAGAAGACTGAGTTACCTGTACGATCCTACCAGTGCAGGTTCGAACTTGTGCAAGTCATAAAGTGTTGTAAAATCAACATTTTTGCTAGGATATCAGGTCTATCTACCAAGTACAATCCAGTCATTCAACAGTCGTATTGCGCCCAGAAAAAAAAATACATGAATCAGAAAAACAATGTAGCAATCCGCCTAAATCACCATTGTGGCGATGTGAAGCACGCGCCTATCTCAAAAAGTGAGCCTGTTGAGCAGACACAGCCGAGTGTCTGCGGTGAGTGCTGTCCTCGGGATAATCGTGGGTGATTTCGGGAGGACCAAGGTGCTCGCGCATCTGGCTTGGGGAGAGAGCCGCGGCATCAGGTTCACCGCTAAAGAGATGTTAGCTTATCGAGTGCGGAGTAGTGAGAAGATGCTGTCAACTTACGTTGGTGTGGGTGACTTGCTGCTGCGGCGCTGTTGTGTCGTGTTGTTTTGCGCAGCGGCACTGGAGAGCTTGGAGTTGTCAAAAGTCTGATTGGAAGACATTTTGTGAGTTTTGTGTAGCGATGTAGTGATTGGGTAGAACAAGGTGTAAGATGATGTTGTATCTTGTTGTTGGCGTTTCGAAGTTGACAAATGTGTCAAAGATATTATTATATAGATTCGATATGTTTCTGGAGAAGATCGGTTTTACGGGGAGCAAGGGGGCCTTTATATAGGTCGAGTATCTAGCTTCAAACAAAGGTAATTTATTGCCAAGTGCAATGCCTCTGGTAGCTGCTGCCGAGGCCACCGTTGTCAACGCAATCGCCACCATAGTACTATCGTCATTGTGTGGAGAGTGCGCCACAAGGCGCAAGGCGACCAACTGCCGTCCAATCTCACTAGGTTTGGTTCTTTCTCGGGGTC
The DNA here is from genome assembly GCA_030782805.1 of Aschersonia sp. MBC 622. NCBI lineage: Eukaryota > Fungi > Ascomycota > Sordariomycetes > Hypocreales > Clavicipitaceae > Aschersonia > Aschersonia sp. MBC 622. Next base: position 21,297 of record JARJPL010000299.1, on the reverse strand, counting down.
GGTCAACCGGGTCCCGATCTTGGCGTGTGGTGGCGGATGAAGTTTAAATTTGTTTAGGCGAGCGCTTGACATGCTTGGCAATGACGCAGACATGCAGCGTCTCCCAGGGTCGTGATCTGCGAGGTCTTTGACGAGCCGGGTTTTCGGATATGCCAGCAACTTACAGAGTCAATTGTATCTACTTTCTCATTATGAAGTTTTTTTTTTTTTTTTTTGGTGTCGGGCGATTGTTTTTTCGGTGTTGCTTCTCTTACTCTACACTGAAGAGCGTGCGAGGGACATGACGTTGACCATGGTACAAACGGAGAATGCATGCCACTGACCAACGCCAAAAGATCCATTGAGATAGTTTCACAATAAGTCGAAAGGCGTTTCTCCAACCTTCTGTTCGGTTCTTATCAGAGGACCTTGGCGCCAAAACGTTCAATGCACTGCCTGCATTCGGAGGCCTTGGCGCTGTGGCGGTACAATGATAAAGTTGCGTCAAGTCGGCGGAGAAATGCCGCCGATTCAGAGATCTATAACTTTGTCATAGTCGTGCATTTTGAGAGCGCATCTTAGACATACTCGATAAAATTCTGGGTCAAACGACTTGTCTCTAGTTGCTGATGTTGTAGGCATGTGCTAGTGTAGTGTGCTGAGCATGTGAATGGTGCATGAAGCTTGGTGCGTTTGCCTGAGCCGGCTACCGAGCAGCAACACCAACTTGCCGTCCGCATCTCCACTGGCCTCGACATCGCGATACTATCAAGCACAGCCATCCTGCATCTCTCAATCAACTCACACTAGAAACCTTTGTGCCCTTTCCACAGCCACGGTCACGGACCACTTCCGATCTTGTGCCTTGGCCAACGTGCTGCAGCTCCACCAGCGCTCACGGGTAGCAGCAATCACGGCTCTAGTTTGCATCATCTCGTCTCCGCTCGTTTGCCAAAAATCCAGAGCCAGTCGCAGTGGCGCAGAAAAAGACTCTGCGACGTACTGTCCACCTCTACCATTAGTGTGGCCCATCACACGTCCGCCTTTCAGATCCCCGCGCGCCAGTGTCTGGCCCGCCGCTGCAGCCTGAACTTGCCTCCGCACCCTGACCCTGAGGAACTGCCTCATGATTTCGCGCGTCTCCCAGGTCGCCAGACACCTTGCAGCAGCTCCGGCCTCCATTCATTCGGCTCCAATATTATCCTCCCATTTGCGACCTCGTCTTGGTGGTCTTGCAGCCATGGCTTCCGCCGCGGAGCGCCAGCGCCGCACCATTCAGACGGCCGCGTGCCTCATCATTGGCGATGAGGTGCTTGGAGGAAAGGTGCGATTGATCCTTGCATTCCATAATTCTTCACTCTTAGAAACGGATTATCAATTGACTGATGAAACTGCAGACCGTAGATGTATGCTCCTGTAGCGCACACAAATATCCCTCGCTTACACCTTGATAGACAAACTCGACGTACATGGCTAAATGGTGCTTTCAGCTCGGACTTGTATGTCGAGTCAGGATGCAGTTATATTGTCTCGCACTTAGCTAATTTTCGCAGCGATTGAAAAAGATTGAAGTCGTCGAAGATGACGAGGCCGACATCATTGATGCTGTCCGCCGTCTCAGCACCACTTATGACTTTGTCGTCACCAGGCAAGTTCTACAAGAAGTCGCATGGCCGCCTGGACATCCAATTCTAATACGAAAACAGTGGCGGTATCGGACCTACGTAGGCCCATTACATTCGCGAAATGTCCATTATCAGCTCTAACAAGCCCAGCCACGATGACATCACCTACCAGGCCATCGCCAAAGCCTTTGATCTACCGCTCAAGATCCACGACGAGGCGTTCAAAAGGATGAAGCTTCTCTCCAAGCCACATCCTTCGCAGCCCAAATTCGATTGGGACGAGGATTCGCCGGATCTGCGCGCCAAGATGCGCATGGTGTACTTGCCTACGGACGAGTCTCGACCCTTGACGGACCAATTTCTCTTTACTAGCGAAGAGCTATGGGTGCCAATCTCGGTGGTTAACGGCAACGTTCATATTCTGCCAGGAATTCCCCGTCTCTGTAAGCCATCTCGCATAGGAAAACTGCCGAGGCGAGACATGCATACTGACAAGGGGCCCGCCTGCACAGTTACGACATTGCTAGAGGGAATCAAGCCTCACATACTGTCTCGGCTGGTTGATCCCGAAGGCAAGGGAAGCCACAGAGTCATCATTCAGACGCCGTTTTCCGAAAGCAAAGTTGCGGGCTACCTGACTGATCTTGCAGGCCGCGTCGAGCCCAAGGGCGTCAAGGTAGGTAGCTATCCTCATTGGGGCAGAAAATTCAATACAGTGACCCTGGTAGGAAAGTAAGTGTACCCAATGCTTCGCGGATTTACCTTCAAGTGCAGCCCCATTAACCTGCAGCTAGAGATCATGCATTTTTGGAGAGTCTGGTGGATGAAGTGGTCAAGAATGTCGAAGGGAAGCGTGTATACAAGCAAGAGGATATCGAAGGCGGACCAGCGAATGAAAGCAAGGTATAGAAAGCTAGAGTTTTGGCTCGAACCAGATAACGGCCCAATTGCCTAAAGAGGACGAATGCCACCTACCTTTTCCTCGGATCTTTCATTCCCGTTGCGTTGGAGACGTGTCAATCTGCAATCCCGCAGCCATGGACTGCCGAGCGTGATGAGTGTGACGAGGCTTGCATATTGCTGTATACTCAGTAGTTTCGCGCGCGAGCAGGCCATTGGCTGGAGGCACGGTTCAGCCACCCATTGTACCAGTATGCATCTCGCGAACTCGTACCTGAGCTTACCCAGTGAGTCAATGACGCACTGCGACCCTACGCCGTCCACAATCAGGCCGCAACTTTGCTCGTTCGGGATAGGTGAGGCACGTTACGGCGTCCCAGATGGTGCTTTTCTTGTTTTCACACTGAGAGATGATCGGAACTTATGCATGCCATCTTCAGGTACCTCGAGTCGGCTCGCCGTGCTGGGGGGGCCGGCCGCCCCATATCTATCTATCTATTGCCTCTCTGACCGCTCCCGACTGCAGGTCCCTGTACCTGCGGCACCTGACGTGCATATTGGGCAGAGTTGCAGCCTGTGGCTTAATACTCTGTACTCGAAAAAGCAAAGGCAAAGGCAGGCCCCGTCAAAATGACCCGTCTATCTAATGAGAAACTGGTCAAAAAGCTGGGAAGGGTTTAGAGAAGGCCACGGCGAGTCGTAAATTACTCTGGGGAATGGTCGTTGCACGGCAAGAGACGGCCGAACCATGGCCATGGCGCGTGGTTGGCTACGATGAGATCTCCACAGGAAACAATTTCCTTGGTTTTTTCTTACAAGTAATAAATCTCAATCAATGTATCCGTATGAGAGAGGATACCTAATATCGGGGTCGCGGGGAGGCTCGCCTTGCCGACTATGTGAGAGTTATTGCGTACTTATTGCCGTGATACGAGGCGCACGGAGGATACTTGTAATATGATACTTGTCATATGAAGTACTGCCCTGTAGCTTGGTTCATGGAAGTGAGTTCAGATGTCGTCTCTTGTATGCCTGGTCCCCCTCCCCCCGTGGGGTGAGATTGTTAGGTTGCATCCAACTGAACGTGCGTTGCAGTCGTGCCCCTAGGTTGGCTGAGCTGCATCCGCGGGGTGAATGCTGACTTGATTTACGCAAGAGAAGGAGGCAGCAGATGGACGAGCAAGCTGAGCCAGCCACATCCAAGTTCCAGGGTTCGCGACCCATCCTTGGAACCTGACCTGACCCGCAGCGAGAAATTCTAGAATAAAAATCTCGCGAGTCCGACCCGGACGCCTCTCTTCTCTGGCGTTGCATCAAATTTCCGGGCTCGAAGCACTTTGGGGCAACTGATGCTCTCATTGGACCACTCGTACATCCTGGACTGGTGGGATGGGGCAAAGGGGAGAAGAAGGGGGGTCGGGGGGCCTCAAAAGGGAAAGTGGAAAGCCGTGATAGTTTATTCCAGGTGGGTTTTTACTCGGTTGCTGTGACGAGACGAAGGCGGGTTTTTGTTCGCGAAGCTCATTAATACAGACCAGTAAGACGAATGTGGGTTCCGACTAGAAGCGTAATCGAGGTTCCGGCATTGATTTTAGCATGTTTCGGCAAGGGCTGAGCTGAATCGCTGCCCGAGATCGTGTAGTAGTGGACTCCCCTCCCCCTGGGATGTGGTGCCTTGTTTCTTGATTTCTTGATTTCTTTTGCATTGACATCATGCATGGAGGGTGGAAACCTACACCAGATGCCATGCATCTGCAAGCGCTGTGCCTGCAGAAGTAATCCCATCGATCCTTGCAGTTGTGGACTGCGGCAACGGTGAAGATGTCAGCCGCGAGACTCTTTCTGTATCGCCGTCATATTTGTACATTAGTACCAGGAGCTATTGAAGGCGAGCCATCTTGGTCGGTTCCTTACCAATCATGCCATGTACCAGTATGTCTTTTTTCAATAATGCGATAGATGACGGTTCGTAACGGGCGCCATGGACGCAACGTGGCTCATGCGTAGCAATCAAGTATACATCCTAGATAAAATGCACTTATCTATGAGCTAAATTATCCATTCTACTCCGCAACCCCCCCGAAACTGCTCACAATACGGATACCACCCACGCCCACGCACCGGTTGCCCGATGGCCTGCTGCGGCCTTCCTCGTCACCCAACTGTGGGGGGAGAGGGGGGCGTGAGTATGCGCGAAATTGGATGACTTCTCAGAGCTACGGGCCATAATTGACCAGTGCGACAACATGTACATGGCAGCGCGACCCTGGCTGGAGATAGGGGAACCAGGGCTGACGACTCACGAGGGGCGTTGACGGACTAATAAAAAAAGATGGCTACGTTGAAGCTGGTGCTGTATCGGTACCAGAAACAGAAGCAGTGTGACTCTGGCTCGGCGAGATGCGCTTCGCTTGACCACGAGCACTCTAGATGGATTAATCGGTACGGCTGCTCGCCTATCAGTATCCCTTCACCAGCTGCACGCGCCACTCTTGTCTTACAGAATACATGCCGAGAACCATTGTCCCCTTTGCGATTCTTCCCCTAGTTGGATTGGTGGAAACCATTGGCCGCTGTCCGCATCACAGTTTTCTTTTTCTACAGACGCACTGCGTCAACCTGTCGAGTTTGCTTCTTTTTGATGTCATGTAAGCCAGCGAGCGCGCGTGACTACATCAAGAAGCAAGGAGGAAATAGAAAAAGGAAATCAAGGCTCTCTAATCCGTACTCTCAGAGATCCCACTAATCTGTACTCGAAGAGACGTCTCGTCTCGGCCCGCCACATAGCGTCTCTATGTGAGACTTTTTTCCCCCGTTCTAATGGACTGGACAACGTGCAATCCCGGACCTGTCTTGCCGCTGGCTCGCAACGGCTTTTCTTTTTTCTTTTTTTTTTCCCGTTTTCGGCTTGCCCACAATCTGTTTTCCTTTTTTGACACATTACAGCCGATGTGCTGACTCGCCCGCGTATACCTGCCTACAGCCTCGTGACCGTGACCCTCCATCGTATAATAAGCAAGTTTGTCATGTACGGATCATCTGTATAAATAGGGTTCCGAATTAAATTGACAAGGCATCGAACATTTACTGGGTGCGGTGCGTTTGTATTGTATCCCTGCCAGGTAACTCTCTCCCCAGCAAAAATCAACCCCTGTCCGATGAAATACATCTTCGCCCAGCCTGGCATACAAGACTTACCCATCCGGGAAAGGGTAAAACAACATGGCGCTCTGATTAAGAATATAGTAAAAGACAAAGCTAGAAAAATACAAAGCTAAAAAAAGACAAAGCTAACAGAAACAACCCATTTCTCTAATTAGTTGCACTCCTTGTCCAAGTATCGCGATTATCACGAATCGTGCGCATTAACACGTCTGGCAGCATCTGAATCTCGTCACTCTCCCCGCTTAACAAAAAACTACTTGTTTCCAAGAAACGCTGTTCAAAAACACGCCACAGCCGCTGATCCTCTTCATTCTGAGCCCCAGGACGGGGATAGTATGGGTCGTTCCGCCAAAAACACCTCGCTGCCTGACGCATTCCTTCCTTTCATCTCTAGCACACTGCAGCAATCAAAGCCTATGTTGGCGCTACAACGATGGGTTGCCTGTTGGCCAGCCACAGCTCGCGAAAGGAACAGAAGGCGCGCCTGTAGTTTCATGAGCCGTGACTGCCAGTCAATCAACAGCCAGTTAATGAACAGCCAGTTGATCAACAGCCAATTAATCAACATCCAGTTAATCAACAGCCAGTCAATCAACCGCCAGTCAATCAACCAACAGCTACTTCATCAGCAGCTAGTTACTGTTCATCTTCTGTTATCTTATTTTCAAGCCCCGTCTTTAACTTGTGGCTTATATGTTGGTGGCATGGCATCTTGCAAGCGTCGTAACCTCTACTCTGTGACATCACACTGGCGATAAAATCACACTTCATAATCACATCCTGTCGTTTATTTACTATTCATTGAGGTCTAAAGGTATGAAATTCCTCTCTTCAATCTACAGCAAAGGCATCCACGTTCGCCCAGCCTCCTGCGGATGCCCCACTAAAACATTCATCACCAATGCCGAGCCCCGACCCTCGTCGCCACAAAACCTTGAAACTTGTACATCACCAACAGCCAAACCATGCTTCCACGACTCCCTTTCACGACACAGCGCGCGCCGCCGATGCCTTGCTCCTCCCCTCCACCCACCGTCACTCCATCCCCGTCCTCGCCGCCGCCGCCCGCCGCCACGCCTCCTCCTTCGGAGCTTCCCGTCAAGGAGCAGGCCGAGTTTGAGCGCCTGCAGCGCGAAGCCACCGTCTCCTCCGCCTTTCAGCCCGAGCCTGCCAACGCTGCCTCCGAGACGACAACGCAAGCGGCTGCAACGGCAGACACGGAGCTCAACGAGGGAGGTGGATTGTACCGAGGTGTCCGGCCCGAGTTCGAAGGCGACAAGAACCCGCGCACCGGAGAGGTCGGCGGGCCTAAGAACGAGCCGCTGCGTTGGGGTAGCGAGGGCGACTGGAGCTACAACGGCAAGGTGACGGATTTCTAAAGAGCTACCGAGCATTGTATGAGGGGTGCTTTTGCTCACGGTATTTGCTTATATTCGATTGCCTCTAAGATTGTAGGTTTCACCGATCGTCGAGCTCCAATGCGCTGGTCTCGTAATACACGGAGCTGCAGCTGTTGCATAATGTCTTATTCTTCCCTCCCATGACCGCGACGTGGTTTATGCCCGCCCGGAAAGTTGTCTCTGAACTAAGTCTCTCGGTTCATATTGATCTTTCTGATGCGCTGGCACATAGGATTCAAGTAGTCTTTGGTGTTGCCAAGGGGCCACATGATGGTGAACATATCTCCCCTCACTTATGATGTTGCTGGACTGTCTGGAGAGTACATTGTGCGGGTGCACAGGTCCAGGCGCAGAAGCAGGTACCTCTTGGACAATGCTCAATGCCCGGCCCCACCCGCCCGCCGGCGGTGGGCATGGACCATGCAGTAGGGCTTTGGGAGGGGGCGTGGGAGGAACGGAGTGAATGGAGGATTATTCGGGCGATGCACAGACGCAGGGTTAACTGAAGCGTGCAAAATAAGAGAGGTGACAAGAAACCGAGCGAGAGGGATGAAAGGGAAACAGAGAAGGGGGTGGGAAGAAGCATTGCGGAAATGCACATACGCCCTGTCGCCGGGTCAGTGGATTGGAGACAAGCGACGTGAGAAGATGCAAGCGGCAGTAACCATACTTCATTCTCCGTACGGATAGAGCAAAGACGATTTACCAGCACAAGGCTGTTAAACGTGGGGGAGCAAACAATTCTGGCTCCTCGGCATCATCAGGAATTGGCACCTGTTTGTATTTACATACGTTGGCCAAGGCCCCTTTGCAAGGTGTCGCCTTCCCCTCCTTGGCCGCCTCACGAGTCACGACCAGCCCCCCCCCGCAGACCTTTTTCCTTCTTCCTTGTATCGGTTCACTTCATTTTGCTTTTACTTTGCGCGGCTGGGGGTTCGCTGATATCCACTGTTTTAGTTTTGCGATATCCACTGACACAGGGGACGAGAGTAAAAGAGGAACTTGAAAGTGGTGTGGTGCGGGCGGGTGGCTTGCTGCACCAGCTTCATTTATTTTAATTTTCTTTAGTGGGCGAACCACTATAAAGACCCTCTGTCCCCAGGCATCTCGGGGCATTTATAGTAGGTGGCCAGGGAGCCAGGGCCGCTATAATCAAGGTTCCGCTCGCTGGAGCGCCCTAGCGAGTCGTCAAGGCAGTTACCTGCTCGTACTGATAGGTACTTGTCCGTTGGCTACGGCCAGCGGTGATAAAGCGCCGAGGTAACTGCCAAAGCAGGTATCTTGATCCTGAATTGACCTCTAAACAGGTCACAAAAACTCGGTGCAGTGTTTTTCTGGTCTCTGTAACCTCCTCTCTACAGCGCGCGCAAGTACCTAAAATCTCCACCGTCTTTCCATCAAAGTACGCGACCTGGCTCTCCCCTTTTAAACCATCTATTAGGCATTCTCTGGGTGTGGTCGTGGTGGTACATTCGCAGACGAACCCCCCTACACTTGTCCTGGCTTAGCGTTATTGTTCCGTCCCAATCCTTCAACAACCACTTTTCCTTCTCATTCCCCTTGTTTTATCCTCTTTTTACCCCCTTCTACTCCCCCCCCGTTCCCCATCAGCGCCATTTCAATCACATATCGCCTGTTGTCTCGTTTTTTCCATTCTTCTTTCGCACTCGTCTCATCGTCGCCTCACCTACCTCCCTCCCCCGAATTGAAATCTCGGACGCCCCGAATCGAATTCCCCCTCTCGGATCCCATTCATCACAATCGACCCTTTTCGATTCCCTAAAAGCCGCGAGTCAATTTCTAACCGACAACCCCACGATCATTCGGCGACCCGCAACAGCCCTTCCTGTCCCGGAGAAACGACTTTCTCGCCATCGCACTCGCAGTCGCTGCAATGGCTACATCCACAAAGGTGCCGTCTTGTCCAATACGCCGTGTTTGCGCTCCATTCTCGGCGACGCTGCGTTCTGCCCCCTTGTCTCGCCAGCCTTGCATCATCATCGCCGTTTCACTTGCCGGAGCCGGCCGTAGCGCTTCTATCGATGCTAACGTTTACTCTATTTTCAGTTTATGCGAGAGTACAAGCTCGTCGTTGTCGGTGGCGGTGGCGTCGGTAAATCTTGCCTTACCATCCAATTGATTCAGAGCCACTTTGTCGACGAATACGATCCCACCATCGAAGGTAACACCAGATGCCTCTTCCCTGCCCTTCGCGCCCTTGGATTTTTCGTCGCGCTGATCAACTTCTCTTACTCAGACTCCTACCGCAAGCAGTGTGTCATTGACGAAGAGGTTGCTCTTCTCGATGTTCTCGATACCGCTGGCCAAGAAGAGTACAGTGCCATGCGAGAGCAATACATGCGCACAGGCGAGGGTTTCTTGCTCGTCTACTCCATCACCTCCCGCCAGAGCTTCGAGGAAATTACCACATTTCAACAACAAATTTTGAGAGTCAAGGACAAGGACTATTTCCCCATGGTTGTCGTGGGCAACAAGTGTGATCTTGAGGGCGAGCGCGAGGTTTTCAGACATGGTGAGTCTTGCCCTGCGTCCTTGTTCATGTCCTTCATTAGCCCTCCCTCATCCGCTAACACGCTCATGCGTCAATTTTAGAGGGTGAGGCTTTGGCCAGATCGTTCAACTGCAAATTCATCGAAACCTCGGCCAAGTCAAGAATCAACGTCGACCAAGCCTTCTACGACATTGTCCGCGAGATCCGCCGCTTCAACCGCGAAATGCAAGGCTACTCCACTGGCAGCGGAGGCGGCTCTGGCCTCAATGGTCCCGCCAAGCAGATGGACATTGACGACGGCGGAAGAGAGGCCGGCTGCTGCGCCAAGTGTGTCATCATGTGAGGAGTTGGACGCATCGATGAACGGTAGTTGAAGTGAGGACGCCGCACGACACGACTTCGATAACGAGACGTCTCACAGCCTTGCGATGAAGGCACTGAAAAGGGGAAGAAAGAAACATTGCAACAATGCCACATGCTCACAGCAACCGCGACCCGCTGTGCTTGGTGGCAATGATACGTGGTTTGTCCACAAACACAGCGATTCATTAGCATCGGATGGGGAGTCGGACTCTTTACTCGGCCACGAATCTGGCCTCATTTTATTATTTCTTATTATTTCCGGTCCATCATTCCGACTCCCACACGGCACATTCGTTCTCACGCTGGAAGGGCTCATGGATCAAATTGTCTGATTTCGTTTTGCAGAAGCGCATCATTCAGGCATCTTCAGTGGCTTGCATTGGGCAGTCCAGATCCATCAAAAACTACAACGACAAGGAACGACGAGTTTGACCTTGTTTACACATCCACAGCTTTTGGTCTGGTCCCAAGCGAGCGGAGAGGAATATGATCTGCAAAGGGCAGTTTCTGGGCAGTTTTCTGGGCCAGTTGCCATATTCCGCTATTTTCTCGCCCTGCAGCTTCGGACACCCTACACGCAGAATTCGAGCTCCCTTACGCCAAATTTCCTTTTCTCCAGTACATGTTGTTCTCTTTCTCTCCCGATTTTCTGATTTCTTGTCTCTTTTCGGAATGTCCATGTGGGTCGACTATTGTGTTTCTTGTTCATTATATCCATATTTCTCAAAATGGCTGTTGTAATTTGATCGTTATCTTACAAAAATCTCGGTTTATCACTCTTAGCGTTTCGTGGGGCTTTGTTCCTTTCGAGCGACTTGACGTGTGATGTTGCGGTCTAACAAGATTAGTGAACATGATGTTATGCTTTGCGCCTGCATACGGGTTGAACTGCCCCCGCGACTTCGGTTGCAGCTTTATCTATAGGTTTCGACGCTTGCTTTCCTTAAGCGACTCGGGATTAATTCTGCTGATCTTGCCTTTAGACCACTGTATACCACGACCAACAAAGAGAAAAATACAACGCCTATACGTCAGTCATTTCGAAATCCATCCCGTTAGCTTCTTCCAGTATGTTGGCAAACGATGCAGGTTGTCGGTCAAACCATGATTGCCACCCATCGACAAGCCCGGTCGTCTCCTGATTCATCACCCACCCTCCGCAGGCGAGGCACACCCAAGAGTTCAGCACAGCGGCAGCAGCTTCGTTCTGTCCTTGCTGTTGATCCTCCTGTAAAGCATCGTCGGTCTCGAAGCGAGGCTCAAAGCAACCCGCGCATTTCCCTTGTTGCAGCGTCTGCACCCGCCACTCTCGCACGGCCGCAATCTGACGCAGCACGGCCTCGGCATTGTCGATGCGATGGAATTGGCATTGCCGCGTCTGGAATATTTTGACGCCGCACGCACATCCCGTCAAGGGCCGAACCTTGCCGAAGAAGACGACGTTGCCGCCATCCGGTGCCGTCATGACCACGTCCCCGTCGTCGTCTACTGCATTTTCATCCTGCGACTTGGGGAACCGGCCAAATACCGTGTTGATTCCGGCCTCGCACATGGTTAGCATCGCCTCCTGGCTGCTCCCTGCGTAAGCTGTACACCGCTCACACAGGTAGCTGCGCATACTCAGCACTTCAGTGGTCGTGAGGGGATCATGTCGGGGGTCCACGAGCATCTCAGCGCTGTGCCGAGCACAGGCGCCGCACACCAGGCTCGGATGATTAGGGTCATGATGCGTGTCGACGCACCTGTCGGAAAGCTGTACAGCGGCGCCACAGGTAATATATGCCTCCTTGTCTCCCTCGCCGAGCCTGCTTTCGTCACAACGCGGAGCGCCTAATGAATCCATCTGCCTTTGGGGTTGCGCATCAGAAGCTTCGCTTTGGCTTCCAAATTCGGGCTCAGGAAGACTATGCAGCACGTCTCTGACTGGACACGTCCTCTGCAGATACGATATGGCCAGCGTGAATGGATTTCGCGCCAGCCTGCCCCCAGTGTTGTGCCGTGTACCGAGCAACGTGCGTGTAGACTCGTGCAGCGGGCTCAAATGGCTCCATCGCGCCGGATCTTGTTGGCTCGGACTGTAGCCCTTGGTGATGGCTAATACCTGCTCGCTCCGTCCCTCATTTTGTGGCGGTACTGTCTGCAATGGGCTGGCCTCGTGTGTCTGCTGAGCAACATGAGCAGTGTTGCTCGCCGGTAGCCAATCTTCGGTCGTTGCCGCGGCATCGAGGAAGCTCGTGAAACTTGGCTCCAGCAGATCAGCGCTTTCCAAATCTAGAATGTCCAGCACGGCGGCAGGTGCAGGGCTTGCCGGCAGCGTCATGGCGTGTCCTGGCATCGTGTCAGTCTCGGGTGAAATGGATGGCGGGCGGCTGAATGGTACGTAGGGCAGGACGGGAGGGCTCAGGGACTGCAGCGCGGGGTCGATAGGCCGGTTTACGTCTTTTGGTGTGTCGATGTCCATGGGATTATCGTCCTCAATGCGTTGTGCAGGCGACACTGAGTGGCTGGGCGGAGCGAGTGTCGCTGCACTCTGCATGATTAGTTGGACATTGTTGTTGACGTTTTGGCTGTTTTGGCTACCGGAGTCTTCACTTTGCTCGCTTTCAGCGTCTTCCTCATACGAGTCTGCGCCTTCATCTTCTGATGAAGACGTCGCTCTCACTACTGGTAATGGCTGAATAACTCTGACAATATGTGTAGGGCGCATATCGGGTCTCGGATTTATCGCCGCAGCAATATCGGCCGCCGTGGGAGGCTTGTCAGCTTCAGCCGGCGTGCTAAACTGGAACATGACTTTCTTCATCGCGGCGTTCTCTTGCTCCTCGGCAAAGTCTTCCAAATCATTCATCAGGAAAGCGTCCGTCCAGACCTCATGAATCATGGCTGCGATATCGTTAGCCGACAACTCGCTAGCTGGTTTCCTAGCCAAAGGTGTGCCTGGTGCGGCGTGCGGCGGCGTAGCAGCACGCGGGACGAGCGACTCGCGCTGTCTTGAAACTTCTCGGATGAGTGAGCCTTCGTGGAAAGAGACGGACGGCATGACATATGTTTCGGTAAGCGGGCCGATCCAGTGCTCCACTTGCGAGCCGTCCTTTACATCGTCGACACCATTGGCACCGTAGCCGTGGGCAAGATAGTACAAGGGGCCAGGCCGAGGGTGCAGACGCCCATGGAGGCAATTCGCCATGCGCTTCTTACCAGAATCTGTCCGCAGGAAAGCATTGTCGCAGAGATGGGCCTCTCGCGCGTTTGTGCACGAGTCGCAAGGCCGCTGCCTGTCGCAGTTTCGGCCCATCTCCACACACCGCCTACAAGCGGTAAACGGTAGGAAGCTTCCAAAGCCAACCTGCGACAGATCAAAGATTGGGTAGGCGGTGCCTTCGTTGTCAACGCAATCGAGGCCCATGGCCGTGCAGCGCCCACAGGCCGAGTAGGGATTGGCAATGGAGGCGCGGCAATGGTTGCTATCACGGCGGCAATTCATGCATGCCTTGCGCCACACCGTGTTGGGCCGCAGCTCAGCCCACCCGAGAGCAATAAAGCTGCGCGGGCGCCAGTTTTCTGGAATGCTGATGGCTGCCGGCATCGACGTAACAATGGCTGATGCCAGACACACAAGGTTGTTGCTGCGACAGCGATCGCAAGGCTGGTCCCATGTCGTGTGGTCTTGGAGCCACGAGCACTGGATTGTTCGGCCTCTGCGGCGCCCAGCCGCCAGCTGCGCGCACCCGTCGCATGCGTGCCGAAACCACTTGACGACGCCCTGGCGCAGGTTGGGCTTGTTGTCCATGAAGCGGCCGTCGCGCAATTGACACATGTCTGCAGGCTTGCACCGCGAGCACTGGTAGCCCAGGATCGGGTCGATGTCGCATGCCACCGTGTTACCGTCGGCGATGCACCTAACGCAGCAGACGCCCTCGTCCGTCGGCAGCCCGGTCTGCGGGCTGACGGCCTGGTCGTACCGCGTCGGGTGGTGCACCGAGTACTTGCGGTACAGAAGCGCCTTGCGCGGCACCTGGCAGACGTGCTCGGCGGCCTCGACGGGATGAAGGGCCCGGTGGTCGGCGCAGTTGGTGCACTCGAGGGGGTACTTGCCGTCGCGCCAGTCGCACGCCCGCGCGGCGTGCATGACCTGTCCAGCGGCATCATTCCTGCAAAAGTCACAGATGCGACGGGCAGCGGGACCCCGGCCCCGGCCCCGAGCAGCCTTGGTTGGCGAGGGAGGCTGGGAAGCCTTGGTGCGGGTGCGGCCGCGCCTGGTCTGGGGACCGGCGTTTTCGGGTCTGTCACGGACCGCGTCGAGGAGGTCCGCCATGGGGATGCCGTGGATGGTACGTAGAGCGTGGAGGAAACGTATCCGAGGATGAGCTGGTGGCGAATGAGTTTGGCTCACAGTATTTCTTTGCAGAGTGGTAAGGAAGAGTCTGTAAGCCATGGGGTTGTTGGCGAGGCGAGAGAAACGTTGAAGGGCACGGCCAGCTTTTATGAAGCGGCGGGCTGTTTGATGAGAATTCATGTTTTTCGAGTTACTTGGTCATTGATGGCCCTGCAATGAAATCGTGAAAGTTGTGAATCACGATGTACTCTGTCTGCTCCCCTGAAGTCGGAGTTCTGAAAGGCCTTGATGGCTAATCGACCGTCTCGGAATGGCGTTATGAGAGGCATGGTTCAGAGTAACTATATCTCTCTCCTCCTGAGACGAAGTGGCAAATACCATCATGAAAGAGAAATGGGGCAGTGAAAGAAGGCTGCGATGTATTTGTTGGCATTGGGAATGATGCTGGAAGAAGGAGATGCTGAGACTTTTTATATATTTTTTTTGTTCTGTTGGAACTTGATAGCTAACGAACACTTCACTTTATTGCGTATAAATTCTTTCTTCTTTCTTTCTGGAAACGCTTCTCTTTTTTTTTTCTTTTTTTTTATCGACGCGAGGACAAAGACGGGGTGATGGACGACGCATTGTGATGCAAGTGCGCGCGGGCCGCGCCGCTTTGTACAAGTCAGAGGCTGTGGGAGGAATGGTAGATGCGCAAGATTTTGAAAGAAGAAAGAAGAATTATAGATGCGGCTCGATAAAGAAGGACGATTGTGGGACACATTTTGTGAGGCAAGTGTGTGTGAATGAAGGGTTGGTTGGTGGCGTAGCATCGGCCTTTTGCGTGTATGATTTGAGGCCCTGGCTGTCAAAGAACTTTGGAACAGTGAACGTTGAATCAATGTTTTGTACATTTCTAAGGAGTTGGACATGATTTTCGGCGCTCGCTCTGCACCATCTCAAAGCTCTCCAGGCCCGGCACTTCCACCAGGAGCGATGACCACCCATCCCAACCGCCAGAGGACGCAATCGACTAGGATGTTTGCGCGGATTCATGTCTGCGTATGTAAACACGGCGCGGTGCCTGCAGCAGCTCGACTTGTTTGGAGAAAGCGCAGATGTTGGCTAAAGGATGATGGGTTGAAGGGCCCGGGGGGGTATAAATGGCCATGCATGGGCTTAACGTCACTAGGGATGGCGCGCAGGTGTGATGCTACATCATGGAAATGCAGTTTGAATCGCTGGGAGGAGGAGTCGATTCGGAGACTTCTGTCTGCGGCTACCTATATGACATGATGGGCGCAATCAATCATCAATGTGCTCCTAACGTCCCTGGGCTGGACGGGTACTCTGCGGGCAGACGAGCGGTTGTTGAACGAATTGATGTTTAGAAAACTAGGCGCCATGTCTCTCATAAGATGGACAAGAGCGTGGGTGCCGACGAAATGGGCATCAACTTTTGATATGCCTAATCGTTGGGGATGGCCGGCCGCCTCGCTTTGCTCAGTGGCCGTGCATCCTTGACGGGCTTTTCCATATCGTCTATCGCGGTCTAACCCACGTTTGATTGTCACTGGAACAAGTGGAATCTCTAGATAGCTAATGTGGGCATCTCTTTGTTTCTGTCATGGACGGCCGCACTCTGTCCAGCCAGACGCGGCTAGATTCGAGTAGCGCATACTACTCGGGTCAGATACTGTACAGGCATGCCAAGCCTGTACACCTACGCCGCCGCCCCGAATGAAGCTGTAAGATGCGAGGTATGGTGTGTAGGTGAGGGAGGGCAAGGAGGGGTAAGCAATCGCGGGGTCCGACTCCTTGCCCCTCACTTGATTGGAAAATGGCGCCTCTAGTCTTTACTCATGTATACACTCATTTCAATTTGATTATAGCGGTACAATTCTCCTAGTTCTGTCAAGTCTAGTATGAGCCTCGACACCAGAAACGAGCGCGATACGTATGACGAAAGCTACTCGCAGGCTACGTACGTATACTTTAACCACTCCCTATCGGTGTCTGTATCAACTTTGACGTCAGAGGGCTCGTTGCCCTCTCCAAGGATCCTCAACGCCTCTTCGTAAACGGGAACATTGACTCCAAAAGGACCGCCGATGACAGTCCCAAAATTGAAACTGCCGCCACGAGCATGTACCCCAATCGCGACAAAATCACTGTCCCGGATGATGGGCGCTCCACCAAATCCTAGTGCCGAGGCAACCGTCAGTGTTTGATTGTGAGTCCAGAGGAGAAGATTCGGCTCACCTCCCATACTGTCACCTTGATACACCAACATGTTCCACCTGGTCGTGTCGAGATCAATCTCTCGGGATATCTTCATACGATAGATCTCGCCGCCGGGAGATCCAGCTCTGGCACCAATGTCGGAAGCATATCCGACAACGGTGAGCGGTTCCTGCACCTTGGTCCCTGGCGTGCTATATTTGATAGGCGTCACGTCCTGGAACGGCTCATCGAGCTGTAGGAACGCCATGTTGGATGGACTCGCGCTGGAGTCACTCCATGCGGACGGCAACGCAACGCGGGTTACAGAGCGCTGGTTGTCGGACGAAGCTCCAGCACCTCCACTGCTTGCGCTGTATCCGGTGCATACCCTAATGCAAGCCGCATGCTGGTCGCCTTTAAGGACGCAGTGGGCAGCGGTGACCACAAGGTCATCTCGGCATAGCCAACCCGTGGCCGTAGTCCAGTTGCCCGAGGGCTGACTTCGAATAAAGAGTTTCACGATTGCTGTGCCATCGGATTGTCAGTCCTGTGTGTGCTCACAGGATTCCGGCCAAAGCAGAGGGGGGTGGGAGTTCGAACAATGATACTTTCCACCAGGGTTAACATCTTCCTTGTTCACAGGGATCCTGACATCGTCATCTTCGGGGAAGATGCCAATGTCGGTGACTCCAGATCCAAGGATGCAGGGCTCGACCTGGTCAGGTAGGTCTGACGCCTGCTCTGCGTTGTACGGTTCGAGCCCCCAAAAGGCGACTTTCTCTATACCGGCGCCTTCCATTGCACTCGATGATGAGACGGACAGTCTGCGTGATTAGAAAGAAGGAAGAAGTATCCGTATCTATAGACTAAAACCGCCTTAGAGAAACTTGGAGCTTAGAAGGCGCGTATAGGGATTTCTGGATGTCACAAAAAGTGAAGGACAGAAAGAGAGTGAGCTTAATTGTCACGAGAAATCGCCGTGGGGTGGCATCCTTCGGATGAAAGGAAGAAAACTCGTGTCTCAAAACTGCGCTGCTTTGCCTGGTTCCCCTCCCTGCTCGCTGTTGAGTGCAACTAAGCGGTTCGCAAATAACGCCTGTGGTTCGCAAAAACGAGGAACGATTATTGGGAATCGCTGTCTGGCTCAGGCATTCATACACGTAGTATGATACACGTAAACGAGCCCAATTCTGCGTGCATATGCATATATATAAACATGCAGTCAGCCGAAACAGCGCCATCCGGAGGCGCACACCATTTCCCGGAGCTCCTGCAAGCCAGGGCTTCGAGTCCGAAATGCTTGGTATGAAACATTCTGTCGATATCAGAGTCTGTTCTCTCTTTGCACACAGCCTTCTCGCCACCACACCTATCAGTGTATAAGCCAGAGGAGGGTTGCAAGCTGTAACCCGATTTGTATGGAAGGAGCCCACGATGACTTTTACTCCTCAATCATTGAACTGCCGATGACACAGCTGTGTCGGAAGGCGGCCGCTCGACTTCTTACTTCTTCGCATCTCCGGAGGAGGTGGACATGCCTCGTTTACCAGTCAACGTCTTGTTGACGAGGTATGCAGAGTTGAAATGCAGCAACCCCTTTCGAGGGCCAGTTACGTAAAGAGGTTGTATATTACCAATCATCCAACTGGCAATAGACAGCATGTGCGAGTTCAACCCCTCGATAACTCATGCCTTTCCAGCCACTCGGATGTTGCCCGCGAGAGATGGTGATGGTGGTTGATTGCTAGAGCAGTATTCATGGCATTCGGCAATTGTCTATTCCTTAATTGCCATCAAGGCAACTGTCTTGCGTAATCGCGGTTGGTGGTGTGCCACCCCTCCATAGCTCCCTCTTCGAATCGAGGGCACCAGAAGGAAAGAACACGCAGCATTGGTAGCTTCCCAATGACCTGAAAAGCGCTCGTATCGAACTATAGTTGTGTTTTATTCGTGTTTGCCCCTATGTATAAATAGAGGCTGTTCTCCAGCCTTTGTATGACCCAGAAAGCTCTACAATCTGGCTCGCTCCGGCAATCTAGGCATATCGTCACACTCATCGGCTCTCGTTGATATCAGCTCTGCCCCAACATTTGCATCCATCTGCTTGCTTTCTGTCTTGTCTCCCCATCTAGCACGAGATTGTTTTCTGACTTTACAACTTGTGAACCTTGTTGTTTCAATCGCAATCATGTCCACCATAACCAACAAACCTGGCGTCTTCAAGGACACGGACAAATCTGACATGCTCAAGGGCAAACATCCCGCCCGGGGTAAACATACTGCTTCCCAGTCAGATGACTCTGGCAACGTTGAGCAGGCTACCACCAAGACAACTCCGGTTTATTTCTGGTATCTCAACAACGCCAAAGACAACGTTCCCCGCTATACTCAAAGTCTCAGCCGCTCGCGGGATCCCGTCGGTACTGAGTCCGTTGTCAATACCTTTGACGGACGTGCAAAAGTGCCTGAAGAGCACTTCAATAACCGGTCCGGAAAATACCGCGGTAAATCTTTGTCCCTTGATCCCACTCTTTCTGTCCTCTCCGTCTTTCTCTAGTAAAGGCCTGGAGGGGAAGCCGAGGTAACCTACGGTAGACTAACGTGAACTGCTACTAGCCATTGTCAAGCTTTTTATCCTCTACGATCAACAGCAGCAGCTGCTGAAGGACAATGAAGCCGCATGGCCCATTGCTACCGGCTGGCTAGTTGCGAAGGATCTAGTCGTCACGGCCGGCCACTGTGCCTTTGATCATTCCCACGGCCTCGGACGAGCCGTCAAAGTCAGGGCCTATATCGGATACCAAGGCTATCAAAACCTTACAAACGCCGAAGGCCGATGGGGGAAGGCCATCGCCACCAACCCCGAATGGTGTGACAAACTTGGAGCCGAGCCCCGGGACATTTCTTTCATTAAGCTCGAGAGCCCATTTTTGGACGTGGACAATTGCTTTACTTGGACACAGACACCCTTTGCCCAGAACAGTGCGGATCTGGGAGTTGTGGGCTACCCAGGTGATATCATGGACGACGGAGAGAGAGGTGCGAGGATGTATGAGATGTTTGCCAGAACTGATTACAGGCTGGAGGACGCAGACGAACACATGCTGCAGTACAAGATTGACACGTATGGAGGTGAGTAAACTTTTTTCAGTAAAAAAAGTAAATGATGCTGACCATTGCTTGCAAAGGAAACTCGGGCTCTCCTGTCTTTAACAACAGGCGGTCGCTCGTTTCAATAGGAGTTCACGTCCTAGGTGGCCAGTCGTACAACTCGGCATCCGTGTTCGATGGGCGATGGGGAAATCGCTTCTCGGCATTACAGCTCGTCGCCAATGACCTCTCCACAAAAGACGATGTCCCTCAGACAGCTTCACAACCGGATAAGGAGCATAAAGACTGGCTTTATCTCATCGATAAGGAAACTACTGAGGCAAAGGCCGACCTGGCAGATCAGATGCTGAGCAACAGCAAGCGCCAGGCCGCAAAAGTTGTCGCGCCCGTCTCGACTCATATGATGAATGCCACGCTCAGCGAGCTGTCCTTTGGCGCAGAAGTCGGCCCGGAAATTAGTATCCTCGCCGCTGCCGCCATTGCCACAGCAGGCCGGCTCGCTGCCGATTGCCGGACCGCATCCCAAGCTGAGTCGCTGGCCATGACTCGCCCGTACGACGGCACCATCAGCCGCGCCGTCCTCGCTGAAGCCGCGCTGCAATTTTACTATGCTTCCGATGGTGACACGCAGAAAGAGGCGGAACTCTTCATGGGGCCCATTGTGGCGGGCCTGGCGCCATTTGTTCTCAAGGTTGCGCCGCGGCTCCTCAAAGGAATACTGGAGCCCAGCCTCCGGGTTCTGGTCTCCCGCATCGGTGGATTCACGGCCCCTTCTACCACGGATCTTGGGGATAATCGCAGGTCGCGTGACCAGGCGGAGCAAGAGACGGGATTTGGGCGCATGCTGGGGGCCAAGGAGCAGGAGTTCTTCGATGCGCTGGTCAATGCCGTCAAGGCAGAACCAGAAGCGAATATCAGTCCCTTCCTCCCCACGATGACCACGATTGGCGACTTCATCGGCAGTGCCTTCAAGAAGGCCGGCCCCGTGCTCACCGACGTGGCCAAAATTGGCCTGCCGCTGCTTCTGGGGACCGAGGCCGGGGGGCTCGACGCTCCCCCGGCGGCGGCGCCGCCGACCTACTTTGATCCCGTGGTCCACAGAGCCATGATGGCCGAGGCGTGCCTGCAAGCGTGCATTGAGAGGCGCACCGAGCTCGAGCTGACGGAGAGTTTCTTCAAGAAGCTCTTGACCACCGTGAGAAAGGTCGGCCCCAAGCTTGTCAACGTGGCGCCGTATGCGGCCAAGCTAGTTGGGCCGATTGTGGCTGACATTCTCCGCGAGGTCAAGGAGAAGAAGGAGGCGGATGAGAAGAGGCAGGAGTTTCTCGATTTTAGCTGGGGCTAGTAGCACTGCTGTTGTGTAGGCAGGGAAAGTAGTTGGCTGAGCAAATACGCCTACAATTTATGATCAACATGAGTGTGCAGTTGACAGTTGGACAGCAACCAAGTATTTCCGTCTTGGACGCATTGTTGTCCATTGCATGGTAATACTTGTACTTTTTTATATTAGTGCCTTTAAATACTTTTATAAAATACCTCTATTTAATGGTGATAAACTTAACGAAGTTGACAAGGTTATCTTTTTATTACCTTATAATATCTAAAAAAGAGTATAAATAGCTTAGCTAAGTTGATATCCTAAGCTTATAACTATATACTAGGCGATAATATATTAGTTTTATTATAAGTCATGTCTTATAA
>JARJPL010000298.1:0-21217 GCA_030782805.1 Aschersonia sp. MBC 622 | reverse complement strand
GCCCCCCCCCCCCCCCCCCCCCCCGTCTCACGCATCATATCTTAAGTGCCACGTGCACAACCTCCTTGTCGCTCGCCAGCGGCTCCGGTCGGATGCGCGCTGCCCGCTAGACCCGCCACTGTTCGCCCTTTTCCGCACGCTGAGCGGCGGCATGTGCTTCCACCAGTGCATACTTCTCCGCCGCTGCCGCTACTGCCGCCGCCTCCTTCTCGCGCACGCGCTCGCTGTCAGGGGAGAGAGGAGAATGATGATGTATTGTGTAGGTTGTGGGCCGAGCCACAGGCACACCTACACTCGCGGTCTGTCGTGCGGGGCTCGCTGTTGTCTTGTCTTACACCAACCTCTTCATATCCTGCCTCCGCATTCCACTTCTGCATCCGACATCGCTTACCAAGTACGCCTGCCGTATTCCTAGCGTCAGATGGCGTCAGATAGCGCCGACTCGGCTACCAGACCACATCCTTCTTTTGTTGAGAACTTCTCATCAAGTTTCGCCATCATCCCGTCTTTTTTGCACACTAAAGTTACCTGGTCGACTCGGCCGCTCAACCTCCACATTAGAGCTGTGAAACCCACCCCTGGCGCCCCGCTACTGTCAGTAATTAAAGCTACGCGACTGTCGAATCTAGATTCTGCAAAAAACCATCACGGCTTGCTGGTAGCTTTATCCATCATCACAAGCAAACTGCACAGAATTGCCCAGTCCCTCCTCTCTCGAGACCTCTCTCGAGGCCAATCCGTCTTGTCTGCAGTTAGACGCACAATCGGACATTGTTATTCATCACCCCGCCACTTAGTCCATCGCCCCGTCGACACCGCTACTCGCAGAGCAAACAACCATTTCAACAATGAGTGATTCTACCGCGCCCTCGGCGCATCGCCCTCGAGGCTCCGAGGATTTTGGTGTCTTTGATGATGCCAAAACCTATTATGCCTCTGATGAACGACACACTGGCCGATTCGCGAACCGGACTCGCACCTACTCACAGGTAAGCAGCATTCATCGTCATGGTGACGGCCGAGTTAACACAAATCCAGAGCAGTTTGATCAAACAAATCGAGCGGTTGAACCTCCCCGAGCCTTTTCGTCGTGGAAGTCACGGTATGTTATCAAAAAAGATCCTCTGATTCAGGTGCTGACACTGCTAGATGAGAGCAATCTGGAGCAAGGCCGCCGCTTCCTCATTCAAGTTGACGCGACCCTGGAGAGTTTGAAAGCACAAGAAGATACCGATGGCAATATGCAAATCACAATCGAGGATTCCGGTCCCAAAGTTCTTCCTCTACGGACGGCCGCTTCGGCTGGTTACCACAGATTCGAAGTCCGTGGCACTTATATGCTGTCCAACCTACTGCAGGAGTTGACTCTGGCCAAAGAGTACGGCCGCAAGCAAATCATCCTCGATGAAGCCCGACTCAACGAAAATCCTGTCAACCGCCTTTCTCGTCTCATCAAAGATCATTTTTGGGACGGCTTGACAAGGCGTATTGATGCTTCTAGCATCGAAATTGCTGCTCGCGACCCCAAAGACTGGACCGATGATCCTCGGCCCCGAATCTATATACCCTCCAAGTGCACTGCTCAATTCGAGTACTATAAACGGGTGGCCCTTGACCGCCCAGAGATTCGACTCGATGTGCAATTGCTCCCCGAAGTGATTACCCCGGAGATTATTCGCGACATGAACGAGAAACCTGGTCTCCTTGCTGTTGCCGTCGAAGAGGTTGAGGAGCAAGATCCTGTCAAGGGCACCATCAAGACCCTTCGTGGACTCCCCTTTGTTGTGCCTGGTGGCCGGTTCAACGAGTTGTACGGGTGGGATAGCTACATGGAGTCCCTTGGTTTGTTGGTCAACGACCGTGTTGACTTGGCCAAGGCAATGGTGCTCAACTTTTGCTTTTGCATTGAGCACTACGGCAAGATTCTCAACGCCACGCGCTCATACTATCTTGGGCGCTCACAACCTCCTTTCCTCACCGACATGGCTCTCCGAGTATATGAAAAGATCAAGCACGAGCCGGATGCACTCGAGTTTTTGCGTCGCTCCATTCTTGCCGCCATCAAAGAGTATCACAGTGTCTGGACTGGACAAGCTCGTCTGGATCCTACGACTGGTTTATCGAGATACTGCCCTGAAGGTCTGGGCGTTCCTCCCGAAACCGAGCCTAGTCACTTTGTCCACATCCTGCAGCCGTACATCAAGAAGCATGGCATGGAGTTTGACGAGTTTGTTCGCGCGTACAACCATGGCGAGATCAAGGAGCCTGAACTGGACAATTATTTCATGCACGACCGTGCCGTGCGAGAGTCGGGCCACGACACTAGCTATCGCTTCGAGGGAGTTTGCGCGAACCTAGCAACCATCGATCTCAACTCACTTCTCTTCAAATACGAGACAGACATCTCTCGAACTATCCGCAGTTTATTTGATGACAAGCTAGTCATGCCTGAAGAATTTTGCCAAGGTACCCCTTATAAGCCTGGTGATATTCTCACATCTGCCTTGTGGGACCGCAAGGCCAAGAGACGCAAGCTTACCATGGACAAGTTGATGTGGAATGAAGAAGAGGGCATGTTCTTTGACTACGACTTTGTCAATAAGAAGCGCTGTACTTATGAGACTGCTACAACACTGTGGTCGCTGTGGGCCGGTCTCGCCTCACCAAAGCAAGCAGCGGATATCGTGAAAAAGGGCCTTCCCAAATTTGAAGAATTCGGTGGCCTGCTTGCCGGTACTGAAAGCTCGCGTGGTGAAATCGGTCTGGAGCGCCCTAACCGACAGTGGGATTACCCATACGGCTGGGCACCGCAGCAGATGCTGGCTTGGACGGGTCTGCTCCGCTACAGCTTCAACGAAGAGGCGGAGCGACTGGCCTACAAGTGGCTTTTTATGATTACCAAGGCCTTTGTTGATTTCAACGGTGTAGTTGTCGAAAAGTACGACGTGACGCGTCCCATTGACCCTCACCGCGTGGATGCCGAGTACGGCAACCAGGGTCTGAACTTCAAGGGCGTCGCCAAAGAAGGGTAGGCTTCCGTTACTCCAAGAGTTCTTCTTGACCGTGCAACGCTAATATGTTATAGATTCGGCTGGGTGAATGCGAGCTACGTGTACGGACTGCAGATTGTGAATGCGCACATGCGCCGCGCGCTGGGCACGTTGACGCCGTACCCCACGTTTATCAAGGCCATTGAGCAGCTGAATGAAAAGGCTCTTGCCGATCTTGAGTAGAGGGACGTGGACTTTTGCATCCCGTAGACTAAGTATATATAGCGTAATGATGGTTCCTCTTACTGTTTATTAATATCTTCCATTATTATCCCCCAATGGTTTCTGCTAAGCGTAGTTCTCAAGAACTTCTTTGTTAATACTGGTATTGTTTGCGTCGTCGGTGTTGTACAACGATCTCATCGCTACTGAATCACGAGGTAGTTTGTATCGCCCACAGTCTCCCTCGCCCTCATCTTTTCCTCTCCACAGGGAGGACGCTCTCCTCCGGCAGCACACCGAAATGTGTCGATTTCGCCGCGACATGTGCTTCTTGTAGGACGCCCACGGATCTCTGGGCAAGGGAGAGCGCGGTCAGGCTGAGAAACACGTCGGGCTGTTTCTTCTAGTATTTGATCCTGGCAGCAAAGATTTGTATATTGTGTTTTAGCGTGGCTTTGATATCAAATCGAATGGTCTCGTCGTCGCTGATGAGCGCAACAGAATGAAATTTCGCTTGGTAAAAAGTATTGGGGAGTAATTTGATGAGCTTTCTAGTGCTATCCTAGTCAAGCCACCAAAACATTCTGGCTACACGCCGTCTATGCTACTACAGACCTTGCGGATGTGTGCACGGCGGCGTCCAAGCCCATATAGGTATATGTTTGATTCCCATGGTCAAGTCAGCTCAATGGAACAAACAAAGGGATTTCAAGCAGTCGATAAAAGTACGTGGCATGTGCCCCCGCATGTCACTCATCGGAGCGTACTGCAGCAATCAACTCAGCCCTCCGCCTCGCCACCGTCCGCGCATTCCACGTCCCCGCAAAGACATCATCGCACTCGTCGTCATCCTCCGAGTCAAACGAGACTCTGTCGCTGCTCATGCGGCGACGCGTCCCATACGGTCCTCCGTCCACCACCACCAACGCGCCCGACGCGCCGTCGTCCCCGTCCCCGTCGCCCCAGCTGCGATGTGTCGTGACGCGCTCCGTCTCGAGAATGTACTTGCCGACCTTGTACTTTTGCGACTTTTCCTTGGCGTCGACGTACTTCCAGCCTAACTTCCTGGAGCAGCTGCTGCAGGAAATGTCGGCGACGACGTGCCAGCCCGTCACGAGCTGCCTGTTTTCCAGACGGCCGATGCGAATGTTGAGCAGCGGCGGCGAGCCCGAGTCGGAGTCGTAGTCGTCTTCTTCTGCGGCCGAGGTGGCAGGTGGCGGCGGCGGCGGCGGCGGCGCGACGAGCAGGGCGCGGCCGTAGCGGCCGGTGAAGCCCTTGGAGATGATTTGCGCCGCGAGGGCTAGGTCCGCCGAGCAGGCGCTGCAGCGGAGCGTGTCTGGACCGAGGCGCTGGAGCCGGCCGGCGCCAGTAGGAGACGAGGTGGATTTGGTCGATGAAGATGCGTGGGAGGCTGAAGAGGAGGAGGAGGCGGAGATGCGGCGGCGCAGAAAGGGAAACTTGAAGCTGGGTAGTAGGTAGGTGGGAAAGATGGGCGGGGTGGCGGAGATGCGGTGGCTGCCGCGGGTCGTATCTGACGTTGATCGGTTATGCATCTTCTATGCAGGGACGTATATGAATATATTATTTTGAATATGCGGCCGGAACGGCGCGAGGTCAGGTATGTAAACGGACTGGAATGGTCGGCGCAAAGTACCACGAATCGGATCGCAACGGCAAGTGGCGAGAGAGACCAGAACCGAGGTCGACGGGTTGTACGGAGTATGCGGGGTCCAGGCGATGCGTTGGCGACGATGAGGAGCCGTTTGATGGCAATACTTTGAGGGTGGAGGGCGGTTTAATGATTGAAGAGATGTGATACGAGAAGAAAGTCAGCAGCGGTGAGATTCGGACGTGAGTGCGTCTGATCTCGAGCGGGCCACAATGCAACCCCGGCGTTTGGGTCCAGTCAGCCCCACTCCGAGGTCAAGGGACCAAATCGCCAAATCGTTGCGCCACGAGACCCAAGCACCAAGGGCCCTTTTTACCAAGCGTTTTTGCAAAAAGCTGGCAGCACATGGACAACTCTGATGGGATCGTCCAACGTGGATTTCGAAATTGACCATGTTATATCTGTCTGAATATTGCTTCCTCTGTGTCTCGCACTATCGACTATGTACATGCGGGATCCCGGAAGTTAGAGGCAGTTGCAGGCATCCCCCACAAGCCCCCAAGACCCCTGCTCCACAGGGGCACACACAGTGTCTATCAAGTTAATCAACTGGGTCTATTCGCACTGTACGGATATGGGCTCGCGACATCGGCCCTACGATACCGAGCACTCTGAGTGATGGCTACAATATCAACAGGACAAGCAAATAATTACCTCAACTTTATGCACTCTGGAGGATACAGCTGATACGTCATTCAAGGGCGGTCCAACTCTTACCAAAACACGTCATGGTGCTTTGCCGACTGCTACCTTATGCGCTGACTCGTGCTCGTGCGCCTAGGTAGTTACAAAGTGAGTTGTACTGGTAGGCACCGCTCACTTTTCGCCACAAACTGCATGAGCTCTTCTAGAGACGTGATGGACACATTGCAACCGCGCGTCCCCCCCAAACCAGGAATCGGAATCAGAATTGGCGTCCGCAAAGATGGAGGAGGCCCATGCGTCCCGCAGGCTATCCGTCTTGTCGGGCTCAACCACACATTCAAGACCTTGTTCGAGAGAAGAAAAAAAAAAGAGGAAGCGCACTGGCCTTGAAAGAGAGACCGAAAAATGCCCAGGCGGCTCGGCAATCAGACCTGCATCATTACGACGCTGCCACGGCTCACGGCATCAGCATCGTGCACGGTCACGCCCCAACCGAGATGCGCCCACAGGTCTGAGGTTACGTCGAGGACCCGGCCAACTGACCTTATCGCAACTGCTAACTAATACATAGCCGCCAATGCGTAGTTGTGAGACAATGCGGTCTGGGGGAGTTATTGGCACCTGATTTCGCCAATCTATCTTGGAGACATCATGTATGTAGTTGCCAATGTAGTAAGTAATGTCTCATTTCAGTATGTAAATGCTTAATCAAATGCTGCTCGCTACCCAGACACACAACGCCAAAGAAAGAAACATATGCCAATCCCCTATCCGTAGATAGTCTCAGGGAAAAAAAAAAGGAAAAATCGTACAGGCAGTGACTACCAACCCGAACTCAGGCCAGTGGTGGTGACGCTATTCATCACCGCCGCTGGGCCACTGCAGATGGGGAGTTGTATTGACGACTCCACAATATCGGGCTTCAGAACGGGGCCCGGCGCAGCGACTGCAACCTCATCTAGCCTCCTGTGACGTACTTGTCGCGAGCCGCATTGCCTCCCCTTGGACCGAAAACAGCCAAAATGTTTTCGGCTCGGACGGCTTCGTTGGCTCGGAGAAAAGCCTCGTCCCGGTAAGCCCCCCTAGTTGACGAGCTGCACCATCATTCTGGCGAGGCTGTCGTGCTTGTAGCGAGAGGCCACCGTCACGGGCGTATCGCCATACTGGTCCGGGACGGTGAGCATGTCAGGCGCTTGATGTTGAAGCAGTATCCTGACAACCTCATCGGAACCCCCCATGGCTGCAGCGTGCAGGGGTGTGAGGCCTCGCTTGTTTGTGTTGCTCTGGACATCGACGCCGTTCTGCAACATCCAGCGCACCACATCAACGCTGCCGTCCTGGCAAGCGAGAAGGAGAGGTGTAAAGTCGTTATACTCGGCCGCCAGGTCAGCACCGCTGTCAACAAGCAGCTTGATCATGTCGAGCGAGCCCGTCAAAATAGCAGTGTGTAGCGGGGTCTCGCCTGTCAGTGGTCGCGGCAGCGATGGGTTTGCGCCGTGCTGAAGCAGCAGCTGGGCAATCTCGACGCGGCCATTCTCAATGACCTCATGCAGCGGCGCACAGCCCATGCGATCCTTGGCGGCATGATCGGCACCATTTTCTAGCAAAGCCTCAACAATTTCGGCGTTGCCGCAGCGGATAGCCATGAAAAGAGGCGTTTCCTTTGCGCGAGTCGTAGCGGAAGAGTTGGCGCCCTGGGCGAGCATGTAGCGGACGAGGTCTGGCCGTTGAAAGTCGTCGGCGCAGGCGAGGTGGAGGGGTGTTCGGCCTTGGTTGTCGGCAATGTGAATATTGGCGCCGAGGTGAAGGATTTGCCAGGTGGCCCAGTCGGAGCCGGCCTTCATGGCCTCGATGAGAGGGCGGGTGTTGTTGCGGCGCATGCGGTTAATGTCAAGGCCAGCCTCTCGCCAGCGTAGTAATGTGCCGCCGTTTTGATGTGTGAGGGCCCAGCGCAGGGCATCTTTTTGGAGGGTAAGCTCGTCGACGGTGTAGAGGTGGTTGACAAGCAAGTTGTAGTAGCTGCGATTGACTTGCGAGAGAGCATTGATATGTGAGACTTTGGAGAGCTGGGCCACAATCTGGAGCTGCAGCTCTGTTGGTAGGGTGTCGAGGCTCATGGTGTAAGATCAGCTTGAGTGTGGATGCAGCGTTGTGTGGTGTAAGTGAGAGGTGAGAAGTCGATTATGGAGATCAGTAACCACAAAATACTAAGAAGAGGGGAGAAAGAATAACAATAGGATTGCGTGGACGAGTTGAGAACATGTATTGGAAGAGGCGGAGGAGGGTGGCCGAGTCTTTATTCACGAGGGAGGCCAGGCTTGTTGCTTGTCCGGGAACGCCAGTTGTTTTGGCCTGGCCGGAGCTTTGGCCGACGGGAGAGACCAAAGGCAAGCCAGGCAAAGCCAGGGCTGCCAGGCTGGGTGACACCTGCCGCTCTACCCGAGCGGAGCCGAAACGCCAGGTGCTGCACAGATGGTGCCAGGTACCTACGTCCACTGAACACCCGCTAAGCATCCACTGAAGACCACTGCAACTTGCCAAGCAGTACCTGCAAACGGGGTGTAATAAACTTGCAAACGGGCTGTTGACAACAAAACGGCGACCTGCCAGCTGGCTGCCAACTGCCAGCTGGCAATGGCCTGGTTTGGCCTGTGACATCACGCAACGCTGCGACAGGATGCCATTGGCATTGACGACACCACACAACCACCCGCCTCCCGGACCTTTCTTCCCTTCTTCCCGAATCGCTAGCTGCAACTCTTTTTCCCATCTCAGCCATCGCAATACAACCAATTAGTCTATCCGCCCTGCATCCGCGTTGCATTTACCAGTGTCCTCCTTTAGCCACCCAAGAATAGTATCTTGAATTCCGCACTTCCCAATAAGTCTCCACCACAGAGCCCCGAGTGCACTTCACCGCCCACTGCCTCTCGAGAATCACATTCAAGCATCGCTGCCGCGCACGCCACAGTACCTGGCTAGGGACATGTCATTTGTTCTATCCGTACAGAGACCCTGGCTACTCATCCACTAGACGTTGTGTTGAAACTTGTTGCCTGCACGCCTTCGGACTTTCCACCTCATCTCGGTGTTCCGCCCTGGATCTGGACCCTGGCAGCCTCAAGCCGCGACTCAGACTGGCCCCAAAGAGGAAGCATCCTTTGGTCCGGCCCAGGCCCATCGCTCGCTATTTTACAGCACGAGCCTACTGGCCTAAACAGCTTGGCTTGTGAGCCGCAGCGTTTCTAACGACGGCTCTTTTTCTGGCTTCCGAACGTACCCAAACTCAGACGCACGCATTCTACTAGCATCTGAGCATCTTGGGCTTTACGGCCGAGCCGCATTGCCATTTCGCAGCTTGCAGTAGGGCATTTGTGAAGGCGACCAGGCCACAGAGATGAATGTTGACGTATCGCTTGCTCTGTACAAATTCTCCAGGGTCAAGCCTGAGCTCGGTCGATGTGGGAGCCGAGGCGCCGCCGTCTCGGCGTGGCGCTCCTAAATCATGTACGAGATGCTTCAACATGGCGCAAATCCCCAATCAAACTCCAACTGGTGGCATCATGAGCGCCTCCCCCGCACAACAATAGACATGTCCCATGTGATACTATGGTTGCCGCCCCCCTTCCCCCCTGCTATCAATGGCGCGGAATTGCTGCTCATTTCTCAATCGAGCAAGTCTACCATATGCTACTTTCCAACCCAGAGTCAACACTGCACGTGGCATACTCCAGCTGAAGCCGCTGGTCGACTAGCACTTCTGCTATTTGACCTGTGAGACCTGCATTATCAACCTGATCATACAGCTGTTGTTGCTGTGTTTCACATTCAAACTTACCCTCGGCTGATTTCCGCCAATGATGCGTCCTTCTGCCTTCCGGACACGGGTTTAAGTTTGCAGCTTCCCCAACTCCAGCCCACGCTTCTCAACCTTGCGCACAACGGACGACGCGCCACCGCCGAAGATGGAGGGTCGTCGTATATCAGCCCCAGCGCACTGGCCAACAAAATGCACATGGATCAAGCCACTCTCGACAGGATTTCAAATTTCATGCTGTCATAAAGGAAAAGTCAAAACTTCAAGTTAAGCTTAACACGTCACTGTGTACAATGTCTATTTCGGGATTACTACGTTGACGGTGTGGTCTTCACTCTCCACATTGCAGATATCCGGCCACTCGGTAACGACCTCTTCACGCTTCTTGGCACTTGCACAGCAGCACAGCCCGCCAGCGGAACCTTGCCCCTCGGTCAGCCACCCAAATCAAGACATGCAGAAATGTTTCTAAAAATTACATGATTATTTCAGTGAGACATCAGTTTGTTATCTGCCACCAAATTAGCACCACGACTTGTCACAGACAACGTGGCCGGTTAGAGGCGACGCCTGGATGAGATGTAGATCTCAGACCCCCAGCGTATTCGCAGGCCGCCAACGAGGCAAACCTTACGATTAGGGCGCAAGTCAACACTATCACAAATATGTCCAGGATAAGCTGTGCAGATCTTCTGCGTCATCGTTCTCCACCGGATACAGGCCGAAGTTGAACAATTCAAATTGCACGCCTGCCCGTCGCAAATCACCAGGGCAGAGTACAAACTCATTTCTTACAAGAGAGAAGGGCTCGATATGCACCACCTTTCTTCGCACTCAACTCCCTGGGGATTGGCCCACCAGCCTACCGCCAGAAAGGACTCGCATTACATGGCTGTCCATGATGATGAGAGATTGCATGAGAAGTGGCCGGGCAAGGCTGCCAGTCCTGAGAAGAAACTTAACAAGCCTACACGGCTGAGTGCGGCGACCAAGAGATGTCTCCAGGCTAGTAAAAGTACCGATGAGGCGGAGGATGTAGATGTTCACTGTCAAAATAACGTCGAAAGCGATACCGATCTGCCTACCTGTCGTGGTACCCTTGAGGGCGATAACCAGCCATCCAGCGTAGCCAGTAAGGGATGAAGAGTTGGAGAACAGCTGGCACGGTTATAGCGCCGGTGAGGACCAGAAGACGCCGGGTCCCGATTGCGCTGGAGTAATACTCTGCTGATCAAATTGGGCTGTCGTGCTACATTTCTTGTATGGTTCTCCGAGGCTAAGAGCTTCTTGACAGCGTGCGACTCTGTAGACACGTCAAGCGCTGACAATACATTGTTGACCAAGTCCCGTTTGGCGAAAACTGCGCGCGCAAGGGCCTGAATGATGACTTTCGGGTGCACGTCTTCCTGGTGAAGTGGAACTCACAACTTTCTGTTTCTGCTCACCTCACAGCGCAATGCCACGGCTGCCAATCAATGTCTGTTATTCCTCAGGCAGCTAGTCAAAGTCTTCTTGCAAGTCGCAAACTGTACGACGTCTCCATTTGCACATTTTCTTCCATGCGAAAATTATAAGTATGAACCGCATATGAAGTTTTCATCTGTGTTGTTGGTGAGTCATGGTGCTTGAGAACAATACGCAATCGCTCTGTCGGGTATGTGTATCGCGGCAGGGCTAAATAGGTGCAACGCAACAGGCCAGATCGCTACAAACCACTTGTTTGCTCATATTTTTTTTTTTCACTTGCAGTTAAAAAAAGATAGATCAGCATAAGTCTGTCTCGAGTTCATACTCGCGGTTAGTCAGTAGTCGTGACTCCGTCTTTTCCACATGGCCCAACATTTTTAACCCTCCTCATGAAGACCAGGAGCAGCCTTGGTCACAGATAGATAGGCGTGTAAGTCTGGCCTTGTTTGTGGTTATATTCCCTTTACCGAGATTATCGGTCATATACTCGACACCTCGTGAATTGGCTTGCCAACCGCACCATGAGCCTCATTCAGAGCCTCTCTTGAACAGTCTGAGTGGCTCGCCTAGCACCACGAGGGGAGGCACTATACATACCCAGCCCATCTCATCGGCGAGTAGGTATCTGCCGATGCAGAGCTCCGAATTTGCGGACATGCGTCATGCAGAATCTTTGAAGAGTCGGGAGCATGCTCGGCGTCGGTGCTCTCGAGTGTGGCGGCAGCGAACCCCTCAAAGACACCATCCTTGTCGTAGATATGCCTACGAGGCCCATCCGTGAGAGGCATTCGACGCGTGCGCAAAAGCACTTTTTAATACCTTCGCATACTTAGGATGTGTCAGTGAGTATTTGAAAATCATTGCAATGGCTGTCAGTTCGCGTCGACGCATCGCATGCCCGTGTCGATGATCAACGTACACAGTATGAGCCGAAATTCCCCATTTCCGGTCTTGAATAGGGGCAAACTATAAGTTCTATAGAAACAGGCAGCTGAGTTCTACATTAGGTCGTGTGACGAGGGCGATGCCTACCTCGCCACCAAAGCCCGCAGCCTCGAGCGCGCCCGCACCGACTTTCTCATCATCGTCTCCAACATCTGACACCGCGCCGCATCCCTTTGCATGCAAGACGTGGCGATTCCCGCCTGCTGCACAATGCGGACACCCACCGGACGGGCAATTACGGCCCAAAGACTCAAGCAATATCATGATGGTGCACAAAGGTGACCATGGGTACGCTGTATCTGTGAATTTAAGGTGCGCGGGGTCCCTCGAGGTGGTGGTGCTGGTGCTGATGGAGGCGGAGTAGACGTTTCTTGATCACGTAGTTTTTTCAAGAGACTACCTACTGGTATTCCGATACAGAGTATAAAAAAGTATCTGGATAGTATCGGTCGGTTGGTAGAGGACGATGGCGCAGAGAGTGTGAATCTGGGGGTTTGCTTTTGGTCAAGAAGGAGGATAGGCCAGCGGTGCCCAAGTTTGATACCTTCATGCTGCATGACAAGGCCGCGGCCCCCTGCGGGCTGCTGCAGAAGTTGTGGAAACGTATATTCTCTGATACTTTCCGATGGCTGAGCAGAAAGGCTATATTGCATCACAAATGTGAGAAGGCGCCCGCCTGTGGCAAGGCAACCTTTTGCCTCATCTGGTTGCCCAACTGAAAACAAGAGCGGCAAGGTACCTGCGACTTATGATTCTGTGACTGTTCGCGTTCTCATATCGCTTCGAAGAATCACTTCAGCCGCTTCCTGACTCAAAAGTAGGGGAGACTATCTCAGAGGTTGACAATTGTGAGAGCTCGTAGACGTTGCTTCTTGCCGGCAACAGCAATAGCCATACCCTTTCCAAGACAAGTCTGTCACACGCATCAATTCTTCCGGCGATGCAAAGCGGCTGTGCCAAAATAGAGTGCCGTGTTGCCTGATGGCGTTAATAACTAGTTGGCTGTCCTGGCGCGACTTGACTCACTGGTGAGTGACTCATTGACTGGGGTGGACAGCGCCAACATATGATTGCTCGAAATAGCAGCGCAAGGCTGCCCTTCTAGGCTGCTATCCATGAGGTGAATAATTCAGTATGAGATTCTAGATCATGAAATACTCTATAAAACAACTTCTCCTCATCTTTTCTCTCTCATCTTTTCTCTCTCATCTCTCTCTTCTCAAGCTCTACGATCAGTCTCCCACCACAAATTTGCCACCTCGGCTTACACGCAGCTGTCGCTTCGTC
Organism: Aschersonia sp. MBC 622; assembly: GCA_030782805.1. NCBI lineage: Eukaryota > Fungi > Ascomycota > Sordariomycetes > Hypocreales > Clavicipitaceae > Aschersonia > Aschersonia sp. MBC 622. Next base: position 8,175 of record JARJPL010000298.1, on the reverse strand, counting down.
GATTACTCGAAATTGTGAGAGAAACCACCAGCAAACCAAAATCCATTGACAAAAGCGTAATCCGCCATGACGACTCTTCCACCCTCGGTCACTGAGAACCGCCATATCCTAAATACCCGCGATTCCCCCAAGCTATCATCCACCGACTCCTTGCAGTCGCACCCAGTCGCCTCGGCCGCGAAGAGCATCCCCTCGCGCCAACGCGGCAGCGTACGCCGCATGTCCAAGCGCGACCGCTACACGGCGGCCGACCTCGACGACGACATGGCGCTGGCCAAGAGCACGGTGCGCATGCCCTGCGACGACAACAGCCAAAACACATCCAGGGCCGCAGCCGCGGCTACGACCGCACGCACCACACCCAACGTACACACGGAGTCGGCAGACAACATCGCTGAGAAGGCGCAGATTGCTGCGCTGCGAAAAGTCGGTCTGCTGTACGACGACGCGAGCCCACGCGACCGCCGATTTACCCTCGACAACATCTCGCGCGACGAGCCAAGCTACGTGATTCGCCCCGCGAAGCCGCGGGCGCGAAAGCACGGTAGCACGGGTAGCGCCGCGTCGCCGAGTCTTTCATATCTGGACCTGGGTGAAGACGAGAGCCTGATGAAGTACGGCATGGCACTGTCAATGTCCGAGGCGGACGCAGCAGATGTGAGCTCGACGCTCACCTCGCCGGCGTTGCGAGCGATCCAAGAGATGGGAGACGCCACTTTAGAGAGCTGGGTCGTTCTCGATAACACGGACGCCTAATCTTGGAAAGCCTCGCGTTTCTGCCGAATCATTAGCGTTGGGAGTTTTGATTTCATTTCGAACAGTATTCAGCATTCTATAGCGGGCTCCAGCTGATAGCGTTCAAATAGCTATATCGAGAAATAGGACCAGGCAGACAAGCGGTCGACTCGGCCGCCGCCTCAAAATTGTTCATGATCATTGAATGTAGTCGAACATTCACAGTGAATTTCGTCAACACTGCAGCGAGAACCTGTCATATTCATGTGGCTAATCTAATGTACATTGCTCGCGGGTGAATAATGCTTCTTCTTTTTCCTTTTTTTTTTAAATTTATCTCGCTTTGCTTCTTATGTTTGGGGCTCTTCGGCAACGTAGTGCAGGTATGCGCCAAGCAGCTTGATGCCCTCAATGTAGTTGCGCTTGTCAAGCTTCTCGTTGATGGAGTGAGCGCCGTCAGTGGAGCTACCCATGGGCAGCAGAAGGACATTCTTGCCAGTAGCCTCTTCAAAGGTGAGAGTGACGGGGATACTGCCTCCCTCACGAGTAAAGTCAGGGGCGACACCCCAGACGCGCTCGACGGCCTTGGCAGCGGCGGAAAAGTTCCAGTGTTTGGGCGAGGCAACCCACCACTTGCCGGCGTGCATGCACTCGGCCTTGAGGGTATTCTTGCTGTTGAGCTTGGCGAACTCGTCCTGGATGTACTTGATGACAGCGGCGTTGGTCTTGTCAATGTCCATGTCAGGGACGGTGCGGATGGAGAACTTGCCAATGACCTTGGCGGGAATGACAGTCTTGGCGCCGGGGGAGGCAAAGGCACCCTCAATACCGTGCAGAGAGAGCGAAGGGTAGCGCCAGCGAGCCATAAGAGTCGGCTTCTCAGTTTCGTGGATGGTGGTTTTGCTGCCAAGAGATTCGTGCAGGTTGGCCATGGTGAAGGCGATGGAGCTGTAGAGGGACTCTTCGTCGGCGGTGACGGGAGCAACCTGCTCGGAGATGCCGGGGATCAAGATGTTGCCCTTGCTGTCAACGAGCTTGCTGAAGATGTGAGCAACGTCGGTCATGGGCTCGTGGGCCTGGCCGCCAAAGACGCCGCTGTGGAGATCGGCAGCGGGGCCGGAGACCTCGACGGAGTAGTAGTTACAGCCGCGGAGGCCGTAGGTCAGGCATGGCTTCTCCGTGCCGAGCCAGTAGTTGTCGGAGATGCAGACGGCGTCAGTGTCGGCAAAGTACTTGCCGGCCTCGGCGCGGATGAAGTCGTCGAGACCCTCTGAGCCGTACTCCTCCATGCCCTCAAAGCACATGAGCAGGTTGACGGGGAAGTCGACCCCGGCCTTTTGGTGTGCCTCAATGGCGTTGAGCCAGCCGAGGACGGGGCCCTTGTCGTCGGTCGAGCCGCGGCCAAACATGCGGCCCTTGTCGTCGAGGGTCAGCTCAAAGGGCTCGGTGGCCCAGCCGTCGCTCTTCTCGGCAGGCTGGACATCGTAGTGGCCGTAGACAAGGATCGTGCGTTTGGCGGTGTCGCGGCCGTAGCGGGCAACGACGACAGGAGGCAGCTCGAGGTGCTCCTTGTGCGGCTGCTTTCCTAGCGGGCGCAGCTCGACCTCGGCGCCCAGGCTCTTGAGCTCGGCGGCGAGCCAGTTGCCCATACGGACGACGTCAGGGCGACGGGCATCTTCGGCTGAGATGGAAGGGATGGCAACGGCCTTGCGCAGACGCTCAATGAAGGCGTCGCCAAGGTCGTCAACCTGTTTGAAGTATCCGTCGAGGTTGGGTGCCATTTTCTGTGCCTGGTGGGCTCGAATGGAGTCTGTGAGATAAGAACGGCGAGTAGTCGACAATGAGGGTATCCGCAACGGTGAGAAGTTTGATGATATGGACAGCAACGGGCGGGTAGAGGTGGTGATATGGCGGGGTAGAGGTTGACGACAGCAATCCACGGCAAGACGTGCAAGTTGAGTGCGGGGCATGTCGCCCTCCCTCAATTCTGCCTATGGTTCGCCAGCAGCGAGTGATGTAGGTTGGATTTCAATGCAGATGGCGGGGCAGAGACGGTTATTGACGGCAGCAGGCCCAATGAAGGACAGCTTGAAAAGAACTTTTGACTAATTGTTTTCAAGCTACCTAGGTAGACAAAGCCCTCTTTTCAGTACGGAGCAATCTCCTCTTGGGTGCAGCGTTAGCCTCCGTAGCTTCAGGTCAGCTCTGTCAAATGTTAGCTTTACCTACCTCCGGCCCTCTACCACCTCTTGTGGTTTCTTCCGTTCTCCACAGCCCCACCACCGCCATTGATAGCAATCTCCCCAGCGGCCAGCTTCTCGAGATTATGGGACCGCATCTTGAGAACAGAAACAAGAAGAAATCGAGGGCTGCATCTTCAACGGCTATTCTCATTGATGATGATGGATCTGATGGTCCTCAAGATGGTCGCGTGGCGGCAAACGACTCGACTTACGTCAGGTCCTACAGCCGGGCTCTGCTGTTCAATTTGGCCTCTTTTATCCTCCCAGCTCTCTACAGCACCCTTTCCAAGCTGTGGGTAGCTCGCATCGACGCTTCCCTCGTCTCAACTACCGACACCTACACCTACATTGGCGTTGTTGTCGAAATCATCAATGAAGGACTTCCTCGCGCGGCCTGGGTCATCATTGGCGACAAAGCCTCGCGGAGTCTGGCCCAGCGCCTGGCCCTCACCCACACGCTCATACTCACGCAGGCTGCCCTGGGCTTCGTAATGAGCATCGCCTTTACCGCTGCCGCCCCGGCCTTTGCCAAGTCCTTTGTTCCGGGCCAGATCCGAACCGTGAGCGTCTCCTACATACGAATCACCGCCTTTACGGCGTTGAGCAGCACTGTCGAGGTGGCCGTATCCTCTGCTACAAGAGCTCTGGACCGACCGGATGTTCCCTTCATCATCAGCAGTGCCAAATTTGCCATCAATATTGTCCTTGACCTCTTGATCGTTTCGCCATTCCACGTCGGGAACCACACGCCCTCGGTGCTGCATCAGGCTGCCATCCTGCTCTCCTGTAACCTCGTATCCGCCCTGGCTGGCACAGTATACTTCCTCTGGCGCAACTCGCTCGTCGCATCTAGGATCCATAATTTTGGCCACAAATCAAGCAGACCTACGCCTCGGCTCTTGCTTGTACTGGCGCGCCCTGGCCTCTTTACCTTGATCGAATCCGCCATTAGAAATGTTCTGTACCTCTGGCTCGTCGCTAACATTGTCTCCATGGGATCCACGTACGCAACTGCCTGGGGAGTGTTCAATACCATCCGCTGGGGTCTGATTATGGTACCGGTCCAAGCCCTGGAACAGACATCGCTCACGTTTACCGGCCACATGTGGGGAGCCTTCAGAAACAGTATTGGCACGTCAACGTTGCAGCCTGTTGTCGACATTCGTACGGCTCTGTCTATAATGCGCCCAGCTGGGGCATCTCTTGTAATAGCTCTAGTCTTTGAGGTCCCAGTGTGTTTGTTCTTGTCCTTCTTTGGTGCTCGACCTTTTGCGCGATATCTTTCCGGCTCTGATGATGTGGCCGACGTCACAGCGATGATGTGGCGTACTATCGATTGGTGCTATATCTTCTATGCAATGTCCACGCAAATGGCTACCGTTCTCCTCGCAACAAGACCGCGCTGGTATCTATGGCAGAGTTTAGTGAGTAACCTACTCTATGTGTTGCCATGGGCCATAGTGTGTCAGACGGCCAACCTAAACGCTGAGCGGGCTTGGACATATCACTCTTTTGTTTTTGGCGGAAGCTTGGTGTTTAGTTTTGTCGACATTCTTCTCATCGACAGTTTGTGGGTTTGGGCCCTGAAAACCGGCAGGATGAAATTGGAGACCCTCAGGACATGAGCTGTTGGCACAACCTAGCGGCATGCTTCCGTAGGTAAATGTAGCCAATTCGAGAAAGAGATTTATTTCAAAGATAAGGTTAAAAGAGTTATCTTCGTTAGCCATAATTTGCATAAATATTATTATTATTGTTATATTACCCCTCAGTAGGCTAAATAGCCTATCAAGTACCTCCATAGTAGCAATTTGCATGTATAACCCAGGCTGTGTACGTGTCAGGACCACAGGCTGTCTGTCTTGTGTTGTGATTAGTAAAAAGGCCGTTAAGTTTGGTCAAGTGCGCTCTGTAACCAGATCCGACTGCTAAGAAAAAGGGGAAAAAACTCGCTGGTTGGAGAAAATATGGGTGGACCCTACAGTGTATGGCTGATGAGTGCTGCTTGATGTTGTTTCTAGGTTCTGCCCTGAACAGATTCGTTTCTTTAGTGATTTACTTAGTGATTTACGATTAACAGCTCCGTCGACGGTGATGATTAGGGTCGGGGATAGCTTCTGGCGCCACTCAACGAATATTTGCACTCAACTCGGTTATAGAAGGCACAAGATACTTTCGAGGTTTCTGCTTGTTTTGCGAGGCTTTGTAGGGTCACTTCTTGCTTCGTCCTCGCCATGCCATTTCGTGGTCAGGGTAGTGCGCATAGCTCCTTGGTGTCCTTGGTGACAAATCCATCTATTCCACCAGGCCTAAAGTTCGGGTCGCTCGGAGCTAGTTTTTCCGCTCCGGCCTCCTCTCCTAATTCTACGCCACTGACGCCTCGGCCTAAGTCTGCTCGCTGCGCCCGTCCTTCTCCTCCTCATTTTCATCTTCATCCACCACACTGTGCCTTTCTATCCCTATTTCATCAATCGATCTGCTGAGCTGTCAATAACGGCATACCCAACTGCTCTCAGTTGTCTTATTCGTCTTTTTACCCGTCTCGTAGCTCTCTTCGACACCTGCGATCGAGATTTTCCCGACCGTGGGCTCCGTCATCTACCGAACCGTCGCCCAGATTTTCGCTGCGTCTCTCGAGCCAGCTCATGTCGCTTTCGCATCAGTACACGATTAATAGATACTGAGATTCGCTAACAAGGTTGTTCGCTGGTGCCAGAGGTTTCGTGATTGCTTTTGATAGTAAGGAGGAATCTGGGACTGTTCGTTTCCTACTGGCTTCGGCCAAGTGTACTCATCGTCGTGCCCATTTTCCCTTTTCATTTGTCTCTTCTTTCAAGTACAATCAATTTATTATTTCCATTTGACCTGAAAAGGCGATTGAGTGCAAGAGAGGAACAATCAAAGAAACAAAGAAGAACTATTCCCTTGTCACAAACAAACTGATTCCGTTGCGAAGAAAGATCGATAGCTATTTCGAATTGCAGACGCCAATCACCCTCCGGAAATAAACTCACATCGACAAATCAAGTTCTCATTCGACACGGGAACCATGGCGTCTTCAGTCTTCTTCAAATTCAAGTCGCAGAAGGAGCCCACGCGGGTAGAGTTTGATGGCACTGGAATTTCAGTGTTTGAACTCAAGCGTGAGATCATCATCAAGAGCGGCCTGGGAGACGGTACAGATTTCGACCTCTTAATCTATACAGATGACAACAGTGAGGGTAAGTCTATTTTCCTTCCGCACAGTAGACGACAACTAATTGTGACAGTCTACGACGATGATACAACGATTATTCCTCGGTCAACTACAGTCATCGCTCGACGCCAGCCTGCCTCTAAGCCTGGCGCAGGCAGAGCGGCTCGATATGTCACTGGCAAGATGCCCGTCGCGGCTAAAAATGCCGGCCGCAAAGAGCAGACTGCCAAAGTGTCGACATTCAAGGCGTCCGGTACTGCTCTCAGCCAAATGAACAATGCCATGACTGAGGAGGAAAAGATGTCCGCTATGTTCGCCGCTCAGACGGAACAATGGTCAGCGCAGCAGGAAGAGCTCTCTCAGTAGGTTCAACCCAGTCCTCTAGGCGATGCGAAATACTAACCGTCAAAAGCCAAGCACCTGTTTTCAAGCCCGGTGCCAAACGACCGGTCAATGTACCCGACCATGAGCCACCGAATGGATATATCTGCTATCGTTGTGGCAACAAAGGTCATTGGATCCAAAGCTGTCCCACAAACGATGATCCCGACTTTGATAATAGACCTCGAGTGAAGCGTACCACTGGAATCCCGCGCTCGTTCTTGCAAAAGGTTGACAAGTCTGACATTCTGGCCCAGTCAGAGGGTGACGAGTCCAAGAGACCATCTGGCATCATGGTGAACGCCGAGGGCGACTTTGTCATTGCAGAGCCTGATAAGGCGTCATGGGAAAAATATCAAGCCAAAGCTGCCAAGTCGGCCTCGGCCTCGAAGGAAAATGAATCCGCCGACAAGGAGATTCAGGAGCGTGGATTGGAGTGTTCGATCGATAAAAGGATGTTCATAGACCCAACGAAGACGCCTTGTTGCCAAAAGACGTTCTGTAACGACTGCATCAGCAATGCTCTTATGGACAGTGACTTCGTCTGCCCGGCTTGCCGAACAGAAGGTGTTCTTCTTGATGACCTGCAACCTGATGAGGAAGCTTCCAAGAGTATTCGAGAATATTTAAAGGAAAAGGAGGCTGCCAAAGCCAACCCGTCGACTGCCGTCTCACCAAAGGAGGAGGCAAAGACTGACGATAAGGAAACAGATGCCACTTCTGCCGTTGTCGAATCACTTGAGACGCCCACAGATAATGGCGTCAAGCAAGAGTCTCCAGTCGGCGAAGTTTTGGACGTTAAAGTAGAGTCACCGTCATCAGACCGACCAAAGTCTCCAACACAAGACTCGGATTCCGGAAAGTCCCAGAAGAGCAACCCTGACAACAAAGATGCTCTTGTATTGAAAAAGCGACCTGCGGACGAGCTGTTGGAAAACCCTAAAATTCCCAAAGGTCCTCGCGCCATGCAAAACCAACAAAACATGAACAGCATGATGAATGGTGGCATGAATGGCATGAACGCGATGAGTGGCATGAACGGGATGAACGGCATGAATGGCATGAACGGTATGAACGGCATGAACGGCATGGACATGAACATGATGTTCAATGGAATGGGGATGATGCCCAACATGATGGGGGTGCCCAACATGAACATGGGTATGGGCATGGGGATGCCTAACATGGGAATGCCCAACATGGGGATGCCGATGATGGGAATGCCAAACATGATGGGTATGCCTGGGTTCAACGGTATGAACAATGGCTTTGGTGACGGCGGCTGGGGAATGAGCATGAATGGCATGGGCAACATGGGCATGGGAGGAAATATGAGCCACATGAATGGTAATGGCGTGTTCCAGAATGGTGGCAATGGCTTCCAGCAGCAGCAAGGCGTCAACGGAGGCGGCGAAGATGACGCTTATATGCGCAAGCCTATGAACCCCCATCGGCAGCAAAACAAGCAACGTCGCGTACGTCCAAGCGACTACAGGGAGCTCTAGAGGAGCCGCTGATTCTGGTGCGATTCTGCTCAAGCACGGCGTTTTGTTCTTTTCATACTTTTACACAAACTCACATATAAACACGGGCATACGGAGGAGCATGGCGTTTTTTTTT
>JARJPL010000296.1:0-83724 GCA_030782805.1 Aschersonia sp. MBC 622 | reverse complement strand
CCCCCCCCTCTCTCTCCCCCGCTCAGGCTTTGCAGCTGACCAAAAAAAGGGCACCTTATCTGTCGCGAGAGGGGTGACACCATATCTCTCGCCTTGTTTTTCCCCTTTTTACATTCGTTCGGCTCGAAACTCGCAACGGAAATTCAAGACTAACAAAAGCAAACAAAACACGGAACCAAGAAAACACAAAACACTGCAAAAATGCTCGTCAACTACAACCACACCACCTGCCCCAAGTGCAGCTCCGCCATCGGCGACGGCGGCAAGACTTGCAGCAGCTGTGGCGCTGTACGTACATATATTCTTCTCCCCTCCTCGCCGGTCTTCAAGAACCGCATGCTGATATGGAAACACGAACAGACTTGCCCCAACTAAGAAGTTGGAAGCGGCATTCAATTTATCGTGTCCAACGAGAAAGAAACACCTCGAATGAATGGTGCCACAGTCTTGCTAGAGACTCATCACCTTGAGAGGGGAGAGCATGAGCTGATGTAGATTAGCAGCCATGATGATACGACGACGACAATGATGATGAGCTTAGCATGGGGAAATGGAGTTTATGATGCGTGGAGAGACTGCTCAGATGGCTCTCGGATCTACAAGAAATAGTTGTTCTTGGCTCAAGACGAAATAATTGCTTTACACCGCCTTCCACTATGAAATTAAACGGACATGCACCTGTCAAACTTCGACTACACGAGACTGCATCGTAGAAATGTAAGAGATCTATATTGTGACAAGCACCGGTTCATGGAGCTCTGCGTCTCATGTTCAGCACAATTGCACGCAACGCTTAATCCTCCACGTCGGCGTCTCTTTCTTTCTCTTTGCTGCTCCATGCATCCACTATCAGACAATCTCTGCACAAAACAAGCGCACACGCACACATAGAACAAATGTAAAAGAAACCGGCCCTCCGTGGCCCCCTATACATACCGCAAGCCAGCCTGGCCTTCGTAATGCCCGCCAACGGGAGTGCCAGAGGGCGAGCCAGTCTCAGCTTGCAGCAGCAGCAAAACCAGGCACACAACCCTGCTCGACCAAGAGATAACAAATCAAAGACGTATTAATTATGGCCCTTCTAGCAGCTCCTCCGCTTATTCCACATCTGCAATTCCGCGCGTCAAATCAAAGCCAAGGTACAAGCCGGGTGACATCTAAAAACTCCAAAATACGACAACCTGTGTAGACGGCTTGGCAGTCTGTCTGATCCGAACCGCCGCCTTTCTTCCCCCAATCCAGCAACCGAGACGGGTCGCACTGCTGGGCAGAGTTGCAAGGATTGTTTAAAAATTTGCAACGCGGGATCGGCCTGAGCCCGAGAGGCTAACTTGGAAATGAGATCCTCGGCCGTAGACGTTGTCATAGTGCTCGCACGATTGGCTTTTTACAGGATGCGGCACTTCTTGTGCTTGGTGCGGCTACTGCGCGAAAGCAGAGCAGCACGGGTGGCGTGTTCGAAAACCTCGTGGACGCCCTCGTTGGTCTTGGCGGAGCACTCGAGGTACTTGTACGCACCAATCTTCTTGCGAATCTCTTCACCCTATTAGATGTGTTAGTCGATGGATGTAAGCACTTGCTAGGCAAGCGCGGCAGTCGGCCAGGAAGTGCAGACGAGCCACGGCATGATCACGAGGCGTCTACCCCGTAGCGTCGAGCCAATGCACCACATATGGAATCGCGCAAAGAAACAGAAAAGGGCAGAAGAGTAGGAAGTTTAGCATACCTCTTCGGGGCTGACAGGCTTCTGGCTCGTTTTGGCCAGCTCATTTGTGACCTTTTGGTCGTAGCGGAGATCCTTCTTGCATCCGACGAGGATGATGGGAAGACCCTGGCAAAAGTGAAGGACTTCGGAGATCCACTATGATGATGAGGCAGCGGTTAGCTGAAAGCTCACGAGTGTAGCGGCTTTAGAGCCGGGACTGTGGGTATAAAACTGTACCTTCTCCTGGACGTTGTCGAGAGAGTCGGGGGAGTCGATGGCGAAGCAAATCAGAATAACGTGAGAGTCGGGGTATGAGAGGGGACGGAGACGATCGTAGTCCTCTTGGCCAGCGGTATCCCAAAGGGCCAGCTCAACATGCTTGCCGTCGACCTCGACGTCGGCGACATAGTTCTCGAAGACGGTGGGGACGTAGACCTGGGAGAGGTGAAGAAAGTCGAGTTAGCGATGAGATTTTTCAAACAGATGACGAGTGTGAGCGAGAGTATCTTGTAAGGGCGGTTCGAGCAGTGCAGGGTCGCGTGTCGACAATGTTTGGGGGTTTGGGCTGATGTGTCGTTATGCACACCGTTGTCGGTGGCGGTCGGGGGTAGGCAGGCGGGTGAGGATGGCGACGTCGGCGACGCGCGGAAGGCCTTTGAGAATAGGGGAGAGTCAAGGTAGTCAAGGAGCTTACCTCGGGGAAAGTGCCCTTGGAGAAGACGCTGGAGAGTAAGGGTTAGCAGGAGATTGATAGGAATAGCGAAGAGGTCGCAGATGTGGTTGGGAGGTTGCGTGTCGGTAGCAGGCGGAGAAGACGAGGCGACTAGTGATACTAACATCAACAGACAGGTTTTGCCACAGGCACCGTCGCCGACGATGACGAGCTTTCGGCGGATTTCGGCCATGGTGTGTATTTGGATGGATGTGAGAATGAAGTTGAGCAGAAAGAATATGGAAGAGAAAGATGGCAAGGAGAGCAGATGAGATGCACGATTTGGGGGTGGTGGAGGATGGCAGTTGGTGGATGGAGGAGCGAAAGGCGAACGTCAGAAGGGGGTTTGTGATGGGTGGAGAGGAGAAGGACGATGCTGGGAGCTGGGTTGGCTGGCAGGCGGAGTTGCTAGGTACAAGATAGATGGGTGGCTTGGCTGCACTAGCTGAGGTACCTGCTAATAAATACCTAGCAAAAAGCACCGAGAAGTGCAAAGTCAAGGTACAATAGCCTGGGCTGGTTGGCTCCAAGTTAGGCCTGCCAATCTCTGCCGGTCTGGGCCTGTCTCTATCTCGAACACTGTCTCTGGTCCTTTTTCTGTTCTACTTACTTTTGCCTCTTTTCTTCTGGTCTCTGGATTTAAGCTAGAAGCTACGACGAGCTCGGCCAACGAGTTTTCATCAGCTACTTTGGTACGGTAGATAAGGTATAACACCCGCACTACCAACCGCACGCTTCAGGCACCGTAATCTTTCCCCAGGCCTCCCGCGGCGCTTCTTTAGTGGGCGTTGACTGTTTATTAACCCCCTCCCCTGTGCCCGCCGTACCTAAGTACCGACCCAGGCACGGCCAGGCCATGGAAGGTAAGATCATGCACTGTTTACAGCCTCTCTTCAGGGCTTGTCGGCGTTGCCAGGCGCGGCCAGGTGTGCCAGGCACCCTCGACGCCTGCGACGCCTCGACGCCTTTTTTTTTGTTGTTTCCAGGCACTGCCACAACTGCCTGCAAGGGACCTGGTTGGTCTCTCTGTGGCTGAGGCTGTGCTGTGCCTCAATCTCAGCTGTCCATGTCTCGCAATCCCATATTTAGACACATGGCTCGATGGCACTCCTTTTGAAGCACCTACGCTTCGTCTGTACTCTGTACGGAGTACGTCACTCCTTCACTTTTGACACAGGTTAGAGTGACGCAAGATATCACGATTGAATTCGCAATCTGAAAACGTCGGGCTCACTGACCAGCGGGGATGCCCCTAACATTAGTGAGTGCTGCCCTATCGCTTCGACGCCAACGCTACGTGCCGTCAGCCAGGCTACTGGGATTTGTTGTTTGAACTTTATTAGACTTTATTGTTTTTTTTTCCTTCGGGGGGCAAGCACACAAGATGGGATGTCTTTAAGTGGTCCATGTGAAAGGGGACACTAGTTTTCGAGTGGATGTCTGTGTTTGTGCTATAGCGCTAATAATGGCATGTGATGCTCTTCAGACAACCTTGCCAATCAAACGGACAATTACCTTATTACCCCCATTCACTGGACCATTCTGGTTAAATCAGTGTCACCGGCCTGTTGCCTCTCGCTGCACTGTTATCACAGCGTTGAAGAGCTCACAGTTTCATTTGGCTCAGACACGTCTCATCACAGTTCGTATTGAACATCACCTGGTTCCTTCGTCGCGCCGCATGGTGCCTCTTCCAGCCATTGTGTGAAACGTGTAGGGAAAGCAAAATCGCCGTCGGCATGACGGTGTCTGACGATGCGGCAGCTCGGCTATCGCGACTACTGATGTAGCCTGCAGTGACTCATATACGCCCTGAAGACAATACACCACGCTTTCCGACGAACGGCTGTACCACGCATGACCAGCATCCCCGAAGCTTTGGCAGTGCCATGCTCAATCTACTGTTGTGGTTACCTACGCAACAGCGCCCTGAGCATGGCCCGACACATGATGCACTGCAGTAGCGTTTCGTCTACTACATCAACGTCATCAAAAACTTTTCATGTTCAAGTCGATATTGATGACGGCAGCTGAACAGAGGCCTCCACCTTCCCGAGTTACAAGGACGACAAGCTTTCTTGCCCGAAAGCCGAGCATGCCGGCCGAGTAATGCCCCAAGGGCTTGGCTTGGTTCAACCCAGATGGAGTGGAGCGTCAATCTGAGAGCGCAAGTACTTTCTTGTCCACGAAAATATGCATAAAAGATATATGCTCGTGCTCGGATATTAACCAGCGCGTACATTGTCTCCTAACCCGGCCGGGTGCGGTGGTTGAGTATTGCCTGCTTGCTCGTGCCGACCGAAATGAAGCTCTAGCGACTCGAGTCACCGTTGAGCCACCGAAGACCGTGAAAACGCACCTCCATGCTGCTACGTACCGGGATTACGCGTAATTGTGCTAGATACCGAACCACAACGACGTACTGTCAGGCTACCGCCATGGAGAAGAGGCAAAGACAAATGATTGCGACAACGATGCTGACAGCAAACAACTTGACTGGTGGTCACCAACCTCTCTATATACCTCTAGAGACTCGTAGAGGCCCACTGCCACCCTTGCACACATTTTCGTCGGTGAAGACAAAGTTCGCCTCGTGGGAAACACGCACCGGCGGTTTAGTGCCCCAAGCGCCCTTCCGCCAGCGCCGGACGGAGACTTGGGCCGGCGCGTCTGTAAAAGCGATTTGACCGAGCAAACAAGCCTTCCTGCGACCGAGCCCTTCAGATACGACTAGTTGCTGCTAAAAGTTCGGCGCAGGCCAAACCTTGCTAGTCGCCAAGTGTGCCGTCACTCCCGTGATATTGCTTATCATTGATAGTCAAGAGTTCGAGTTGCATTTTCGTAGCGTCGGGCTGCCGCTGGAGGACGCCAGGCGTACCTGGGACTAATCAATATTTGCAGGTGTAATGGCGTCAGTCTGCATGAAAATATGATTATTTTTGCTAGCTTCATACGAGAGGGACTGACGTGACTAGCTTGCGCTGCCTTTCTTCATATCAACTCGTACAACTCGTGGGCTGACAAAGCGACGAGATTCCTCTCCAACGTTTCGTACAAAAGGCACTATGGCTTGGCTGCTTGGTGAACTTTTAATTCCAAGTGCATTTCACTTGCAGTTAACCGTTCGTTCCTCCCGCCGAGGCTAGCACAGCAAGCGTAAGCTACTTTGTGCTTACAAGACTCAAGCAGCCCCAGTTGGTTAGGGGCAACGTCACATTTTAGGCGCGCCACACTTCCCATTAAGGATCCCGGCCGAATGAGCAAACCACGCGATAGCAAGCTAGAGGTTTCCCCAAGCTACTATTAAGTGGCTTTTCGATGCAACTTCCCGATATGTAGTCTGCAGGGACGCTGGGGTTCCCCGTGTTGATATGGGTCAGCTGAAAATGTACAAATAGCGCAGTCGGGGCCGCCATATTGTCGAATGTGCTTCTCTGTAGCCATTCCCCAGACACCACCGCGATCCATCCGAAACAACCAAGATGCGCAGCTCAGTCGTCGCCGCTGCCGCTGCCGCCGCCAGCCTGGCCTCTGCCAGCAACAAGTGCAAGGTGCCCAGCGTCAATGTCCCAGCATGCCCCGCCGTCGGCACGGTGCGCTTCGACAAGAGCGTGCCGGACCGCAAGGAGTTCCCGGCAACGCAGGTCGATCTGTGCTACACGGACACGGAGCTGGCGATTACGTTTACGGCGCGCAACGAGACCAACTTTTACTTTGACCCGAAGCAGGGCACCAATGGGGACATTTGGGAGTACGAGGTGATGGAGGCTTTTGTCTACAAGGGCACCGACGACCCGCAGACGTACCTCGAGTTCGAGGTGAATCCCAACAACGTCACGTACCAGGCGTTTGTCTACAACCCGTCCAAGGAGCGGGCCGAGGGGACGCCATTTGACCACGCCTTCATCTCGGACCCGGCGGCGGACGGCTTCTCGGCGGTGACGACGCTCGACAAGGCCAAGGAGACGTGGGTGAGCGCGGTCAAGATCCCGCTGGGACTGTTCAACGTGGACAAGGGCAAGGCCAAGGGGACCAAGTGGCGGATGAACTTTTTCAGGACCGTGGTGAGCCCGGAGTCGTACCCGGAGCAGGGCCTGGGTGCGTGGAGCGTGCCGGACAAGGCGAGCTTTCACATTTCCAAGTACTTTGGCAACGTCAACTTTGTATAAAGCAGCGCGGGGGTTGTGTATATAGCCGAATGAGAAGTGGTTGATTCGAAATGTCTTGAGTCGTAATGGTGTCGATTTTAAGTGTCGTCGTGAGTCGCTATTTTTCCGTCTCCGCTGGCAAGTTTGGAGTATCTAAGCCCCACTGCTGCAAGTCGGAGCGAAGCGATAAAAGAGAAGGCGAGTGAGAAGAATGAAGGCGAGCGGAAAGCAGACCGTTGTTGATTCCAGTCTCTGATGCGAATTTGCAAAGTATAATTCAGCTTCGCGACGCACTCTGAAAATGACGAGCGAAGCGAGGATGGTGACAGAGTAGTGGAGGTGTGGTGCTAATATGGGTAGTGGGCGATGAATGTTGGTGCTGCCAAAAGTGCCTTGGTGAAACAGTATGAATCGGTGACATGTGGGAGATTCGTCATATCTCGGTTCAAAAAAAAAAAAAGTGGTGGTGGTGGTGTTGATGACGAGCTCGGCTATCCCCGGCGTGTCGCTGGCGCCTTTGGTTCCGCCCACCTCATTAGGGCGTATCGTCAAGCTGGTGGGGGGGAGAAGCTAGCCTCGGTGTTTTGCAAGTTAGGGCGTAGAATGTCAATATTCAAAGTCAAATTCGGCAAGAGTTGGTGATGATTATCTTGAAACAATTGGGGGAAAAACAGAGGCACTTGCTAATAAGTACAGCAAAAGATGGATATGCGGGGGAGGGCGCGCAGTGCGACATCGCACGGCACAGGTACAGCACAGGCACAGCACAGCACAGCTCAGCACAGCAGGGAGGCCCTCGGACGCGCAAAAGCCCGCCCGATGATGAGCCCGGGTGCATTCCGCACGCCGCGCGCCGAGTAAGGGCGCCCACCCTAGGCTGCGAGCGGCGAAATATTTTTCAAAAGTTGCTGCGCTGCATTCAGGAGAGAGGCTCAAGAACCTCAAGAACCCCCAATTGCTTCCATTTTTTTTTATTTCAGTTTCCCTGGTCAGACGTACACAGTATTGCTGTTTCATTTATATTTCAATGTACAACCCGTGTCCTCCGTCAACATGCACCGGGCCGGAGCGGCTCCAGGCCTGGCGCGCGGGGCGGCTTTACGGGCGCGCGGGCAGCGGCGGGCCACTCTACGAAGTACTCCCGCACATTTTCTTGTATCCCACAAGGTTCGGCTCAAGCTATTCGAATTTCGCGTCATGTGGCCCTTTTTTTTCACCCCCTAGAAACAACCATGAGGGACCCGGGCGTAATATCACATTTGCCGCCAAAAAGCACTGAACCATGTTATTTGTCCTCCCCCAACTTGTTACGTTGTGGCGCCCAGCTCACATGGCCATGCACACTCAACTCAGTCTCTCCTTCCTGCGTGCGTCATTCCGCTACCGCCCTTTGTATTGTCTTTCTAGACGAATGCGGGTGCCAACAGCCATTGTCCACGCATTAATAACAAATGTCTTGTACGGAGTAGTGAGGAGTCGCTTCCCCAAGTATAATAGACTCCATAAGACGGGCGTACCCCGCGTTTGGTGTCCTGATCTTCCTCGTTCTCTCCTTTGTACCGCGATTGCACAATTGCAACGGACGGCGCAATATTCGCTAGCATTCAAATAACTAGTTAGAGTGCCCTCTTTCTATACGAATAACCCGAATCAAACTATCCGCAATCTTGCATTTCCTCTTTAAGCCGCGACATATCCAAGTGGAGATTACTTTTGTACCCCGGCTTATCCGCCCAGATTTTTTTTCCAATTCCTGTCACCCCCAAGGCCCCGTCCGTGGTCGGTGCCCGCCAACCCGCCAATATCCACCCAACCACCCACCCATTGACTCTTGTCTTGACTAAAGAACCTAATAACCCTGCGCCTCCTCTTCTTTTCTCTCTCGCTTCATTTTCTTTTCTCCTACATACTCTTTCTCCTCGATTTCACTTTGCCCAATTCCTCTTTCGAATTCAAATCGTTCAATTCAATCAAACCAATCACTTCGCCGATTTCCTCCACGGTCAACACCAACTCCCCGAGGCCGCAACCAACAATGTCTCCCTCCGCCGTCAAGGCACAGGACGTCAACCTCACGGCCGCTGCCGTTGAGCGCAAGGAAGTCGCCGCCGAGCAGACGCCCGCCGTCGCCCAGCTCGACGCCTCCAAGCTCACCTACACCTACACCAAGAACCCCCGCGAGGTCCCCGACGAGGCTGTCGCCAATGCCGGCAACGAGACCATTGCTACCGACCACATGGTCCTTGCCAACTGGTCTGCCACCAAGGGCTGGTCCGCCCCCGAGCTAAAGCCCTACGGACCCCTCAGCCTCATGCCCACCGCGTCCTGCCTGCACTACGCCACCGAGTGCTTCGAGGGTCTCAAGGTCTTTCGCGGCTACGACGGCGGCCTGCGCGTCTTCCGCCCCGACCGCAATTGCGCCCGCATGAACATGTCCGCCGGCCGCATCTCTCTGCCGACCTTTCCCCCTGCCGAGCTTGAGAAGCTGATCCTCGCGCTCCTCGAGGTCGACGGCCCCCGCTGGCTGCCCCGCGACAAACCCGGCAACTTCCTCTACCTCCGTCCGACCCTCATTGGCACCCAGTCCCAGCTCGGCGTCCAGGCCCCCAAGGAGGCCATGCTCTACATCATCGTCACCTACATGCCGCGAATGGACAGCCCTCCCGGCGGCATGCGCCTGCACACCTCCCCCGAGGACATGGTCCGCGCCTGGGTCGGCGGCTTTGGCTACGCCAAGGTCGGTGCCAACTACGGCCCCTCGCTACTCGCCACTGCCGATGCCCGCCGTCGCGGCTACCACCAGATCCTATGGCTCTACGGTGCCAATGGCGAGTGCACCGAGGCTGGCGCCTCCAACTTCTTTGTTCTCTGGAAGCGCAAGGACGGCAAGACGGAGCTCATCACCGCGCCTCTCGACGACAAGCTGATTCTTGACGGCGTCACTCGCCGTTCTGCTGTCGAGCTGGCCCGCAAGCGTCTTGCTGGCGAGATTGTCGTCACAGAGCGCAAGTACACCATCGACGAGCTGCTCGAGGCCGACGCCGAGGGCCGCATCCTCGAGTCCTTTGCTGCCGGCACCGCCTACTTCATCTGCCCCGTGTCCCGGATCCACCACCGCGGCAAGGACATTGACATTCCCATGGGCCCCGAGGGCAAGGCTGGCGAAATCACCACCAAGATCAAGAACTGGATCGGTGATATCATGTACGGCAACGTCGCCCACGAGTGGGGTGTCGTCGTCAACGAGAAGGCTCAGCAGTAAATTCATTGACTCGCCTTTGCTGTCGAAAGGACTCAGGAAACGCTTTTCCATTTCTTTTATTTTCGCAATTAGAGAAACTTTTTGCTCTGCTAGAGGTTTATATCATAGCCTACATCGGCTGGAGTTTTTGGACTGGGATACAACATGTTGCTGCTAGACAGGCTGACGGGAGAATGATGCATGATACAGCTAAACGTATATAGCAAGAATTAAAAAACGATAAAGACCAGTCCTGTCTCTCTTTCTTAGAGGTGCCTCTGCTTCCTTCTCTCAAAGAGGCTCTGAATGGCTTAGCCCTCCATGAGCGTTTGCATCACCTTGAGGCTCTCGATCTGGATATACTCGGCATATTCCTGACGAGGTCAGCACATTCATATACTCGACTCTGTTGCCACAACTTACGGATTCGATATTCTTGATCTCTGTTTCTCCACTGTCCATGATCCCTTCGGTAGCATCCACCAAGTCTTGCAGATCCAGCTCTTGTCGGGGCTCGTCCTCGTCATCCGTCAGCCGCTTCCACGCGTCTTGCTCTGCGCGCACACACGACTGCCACTGCTCGTGGAGAAGCTCGATTCTTGCATCGGCACTTGCAAAGTCATCACGGAGAAGAGCAATTTGCTCGGCGATGGTATCTTCTTGCCCGTCTACGCCAGGTCCTGCCATCTCTGCAAGCGGTTGCGCAAGGATCTGGTACAGCTTGGTGCTCTGAGCAAGCGCCGCGAGTGACTCCTTTTTGAAGTCATCAATCCTGCTGTGTATCTCTTCGCTGGCGCTTTGTATCTCGGATGTGCTCTGCTGGTGCAGGTTCGATCCCGTTGCGGCGAGGGAGTCTAGTTCGTCCTGTTAGTCGATGCATTCTTTTTGCTTCTCATACGAGCTGATGCCTAGATACTGGCAAGCTTTTCCAGCAACGCATAGTTTTCACTTGTCGAGCTGGCGTCCTTTTGCTTATCCGGAGCGAGATGCGCGGCCAAGACTTTGCAGAGCTCGCGCTGCAGACGCTCCTGGATTTTTGATCCGTCTAGATGCGCGGTCGTGCCCACCCTTCCGGAGAATGGCTGCGATGAACCCTCGGGGGTGCGCAACCTGGCTCGTAGAGAGAGGAATGCATTTTGGGAACCCTCGTTGGCGATGGAAGCCATGGTCAAACTTTTTGAAATTTGTGCATCAATGGGAAAAAACAGATCGTAGGGTGGACAGACAATGGACACCGAAGCAAACAGCAGCTGGCAGCTGGCAACTGGCAAGCTTGCCCATCCTGGGGTGTTAGTGACCCGAGAGTGCAAAGGGTGTTCTCTGAGAGGGTCTCTGACAGACCAGACAAAGTTTATGACCCTTGTATTGACCAAATGCTTTGTATATGCTGTTGTGATGTCTATTGTCTTCCTGCGAATTTCTCATGACTTCCTTGTTTTTTATCACGAGTGTGTCTTTTAGCTACTCTTACGTTATTCAAGTAGACAGATGGCTAGCTAGAACCTGGGGAGAAAAAGAGAGAAGAATCCTACAAGAAGAACGCTGGGCATACGGATGTTCAACACACGATATAGCTACATGTCTAGAAATAAAATATTCAAAACGATTTTCGACGGCACTGGCCCGAACATCCTGTTGGGGGATTCATCTCGTGACGCTCCTCTCGCACCTCGCATGGGCAGACCGTCTTCGACGATTAGTTGGCAATTTCGCCCACGCGGCCAACAATATTGATGACATGATCAAAATTAAATCATCTTTTTTTACGAACAAATTTGGTTCTACAAAATTACCCCAGTTATGACCCGCGGCCTCACTGGCTTACACAAATGCGCCAGTCACCGCAGTGCTGATTGGTCAGCGCCTCCGGTCGGCACTACGCCATTGCCCTGCAACTTTTCTGCGCAAAGCTCCCCGATTTCATCATTGCCACTTTCCGACACAAACACACAGACACCATGTTTGCCCGCTCAGTAGCTCTGGTATGCACTACACATTGATTTCACAGCCACGGGAACTCCTCTCATTGACCCTTTTTTCCTCTGCAGAACATCACCCGCCAGGCCGCCCGACCAGCGATGCGCGCGGGCGCCGCGCCCCTCGGCCGCTTCAGCCCAGCGGCCGCCCCCAAGTTCCTCACGCCGATGCAGGTCCGCCTGCTGTCCGACAAGACGCGCGCCGCCATTGACGAGGCGGTCGGCTCTGCGCCCGTGGTGCTCTTCATGAAGGGCACGCCCGAGACGCCCCAGTGCGGCTTCTCGCGCGCCGCCATCCAAATCCTCGGCGTGCAGGGCGTCAACCCGGAGAAGTTTGCCGCTTTCAATGTGCTGGAGGACTCGGAACTGCGCGAGGGCATCAAGGAGTACTCGGACTGGCCGACGATTCCCCAACTGTATATTGAAAAGGAGTTTGTGGGCGGCTGCGACATCTTGGTGTCGATGCACAAGAACGGCGACTTGGCCAAGATGCTGGAAGAGAAGAAGCTGGTTGTCGAAGGCGAGGAGTAAACCCCAGAGTAACGAAAATCGAACAAACGAAGCTATACTATAGAGGTTTGGTTGAAGATATAGGAAGGCGGGATGTAAAATAAACGACTATATTTGTACAATACGTGCGCCGCTGATTGCGAGACTAGGAATATATAATGTCTACAGAAGAACGATTCGCCATTCTATACACTCTAGTCTCGTTTCAAGTCAGTTGCAAATCATTACAGGGGATACGCGCCACCGTCTGCGCGAGGGTCACTGCCCGCAGACCAGATGGGTGTATTGTCCACTGGATCAACCACGTAGCGGATAATCTGACCGCGCCCAAACAGCGAGCGGCCAGATCCAGTGACCACGCTCACTTTGTGTCCGAGCTTCTTCAGCCCCTCAATCGTCTCTGCTGGCATGCCCTCCTCGACGCTCACCGTCCACCCCGTCACGTTGCCCGGCTGGTCGTAGCCGGCGCCGATGCAGATGCGCGGCGCGTCCAGCGCCTGCTGCGGCGTTAGGCGCCCGACCACCTGGCCCAGCAGCACCTGCACGTGGCCCTGCGGCTGCATAAAGGCGCCCATGACGCCAAATGCCGAGTGCAGCGAGCTGTCCTTGATATTGGTCGCCAGCGCCGGGATGATGGTGTGGTACGGACGCTTGCGCGGCGCCAGCGCGTTGGGGTGGCCCGGCGTCAGGGAAAAGTTGGCGCCGCGGTTCTGCAGCGTGAAGCCGCAGCCGGCAGGAATCACGGCCGTGCCGAATCCGGCGTAGTTGGAGTTGATAAAGGATGCCGCATTGCCCTCCGAGTCGGCGACGGTAAAGTACACCGTGTCGCTGCTGCGCAGCGCGGGGGACGCAGATGACGGGTCGCCGTGGTCGACCGTGTCAAGCGCCTTGGCCGGGTCGAAGAGCTTGGCTCGCTCGGCAAGGTACGCCTCGGAAATGAGCTCCTTTGCTGGCACCTTGCTGACGTTTGGGTCCGCGACGAACCAGCTGCCGTCAGCGAAGCTGATGCGCAGCGCTTCGATGATGGCGTGCAGGTACGGCGCAGTGTTGAAGTCTTTGGGCTCAAACGCCGGGATTTTGCCTTGCTTCTCCAGCTCCTGGATGATGCCCAGCGCCATGAGCGCGACGATACCCTGGCCGTTGGGCGGGTGCTCCCACAGCTCGATGCCCGCGTCGGCATCCTGGCCCTGCCCGCGGAACTTGAGCGAGATGGGCTCGACGGGCTCGCTGCCCGTGTCGAGATGGTGCTGGAGGTCATCCAGCGTCAAATCGCCGCCGAGATCTCGCACCACCTTGACGAGTGCCTCGCCGATGCGGCCGCTGTAGAACCCGGCTTTACCTTCTGTGGCAAGGGTGCGGAACGTCTGCGCCAGCGTCGGGTTCTTCATGATTTCTCCCGGACGCGGGGCGCGCACGCCTGCCTCCGCCGAGGGGTCCTTTTTGAGCATCTCGGCAAAGTTGGGAGACGCGTTGCGGATTTGCTTCTCCGAGGCCATCCACTGCGATTCAAAATTAGCCAAGTTGAGAATTTAAATGCGTGGCGGTATCAGAGTTGTACGGACGCTGTACGCGGCGTCTTCAGAAACGGGAAAGCCGTTTTCGCCGAGCGCAATTGCAGGTGCCAGAATTCGCGCAAGATTGAGCTTGCCGCTTCCAAACTTTTCGATTGTGTCAACCCAGCCGGCCGCGGCGCCGGGCACGGTGATGGAGAATGGGCTTTGCTTGGGAATACCTCCCACGTCACCGTCCTGGAGGCCCAGCTTACCACGGACGTGGTCGAGCGTGTACTGGGCGCCTGAGCGGCCCGAGCCGTTCATGGCCTTGACCTGCTTGGCTTTGGCGTCCCAAAAGAGGATGAACATGTCGCCGCCGATACCAGTAGAGCAGGGCTCCGTGAGGTTCAGACCGGCAGCTTGCATATGTTAGTCAGTTATGGTCCTTGCGAGTCTCTGGTTGTGGTGACGTACCGACAGCAACAGCTGCATCCTGGATATTATTAGTATAATTGTATGCGGGAATTGGCTCGGATAGATTCCATCAACGTACAGCAGCATTTCCTCCAGCGCGCAAGATGTCGAGTCCGCACTTGGCGGCTAGAGGCTGCGAGCAGCTCACTATACCCTCGGTACTGTGAACGACGCTGCGGCGGGACGCGAATCTATACATGTCCCGCGCGGGCTCTTGGAAGATGGAATGGCTGGTAAGAGGCATATTTGACTTATTTGAATTTTCTATACACAGGCAAACGCAGCGCAACGAGTTTATGTCAAGGTGCGGACACAAGTTCCCCGCCAATCCCCACGGGACCTGATAAGTTGATAATAAAGCACGCACTAACAGTGGCCCGCGGCACCCCGACGGCAGCCCAGCCCCGGAGCTCGCCGCGCGGAGCTCGAATCTTACGAACCATTGCCCCCCCCTCCGGTCCCGGGACCCCATTCTGGAAGGCGCACAATGCCTATATTTGACATGACCCTGCTCTAATATTTGGTACCATTTATGTGTTGCTCGCAAGTCGTGCTAGTACGAGAACAGGAATGGCATTCAAGCGCAAAACTTTAGGGTCATAATTTTTTTTTCAGAAGAAAATAGTTACGAAAGATCAATCTATTACGGAAAGAACACTACCCATCTCTTATCACTCAATACCTACTTGCATAGTTGTGTAGTGCCGTCCATGCCTGCATTTGGTTCCCAGACTATGGCATCACCAAGACGGTCGGCTGTAAGGCCTGCACGTCCTGGCTTTGAATATCCCGCCTCCAACTGTCGCTGGTATGAAATATTCCGAAGTCTTTCACCCTCTGCCGGAGTAAGGTGCAACTGGTTTAGATTATGAGCTTTTTTCTTGCATTGAGTGGTCATGGCTGTAGTTACTCACATAGAATTCCACACCAATGGCGTGCATCGCTAGGGCCAACCAAAGAGCCGAGCCGAATGTAATGTTCAATGCAGCTGCTGCATTTTCTGCCACCCCAGACATGCTGGCTCGAGCAAGAGACCACGCTGAAAGATCAGAGCAGGCCGGGTGTAAGGCTTGCAGAGCTGTAGTGTTGGTGTAGAATGTCGAGAGCTTGGCGCAGCTCATAGGTGCATAGTACGGCCCTTTATTGCTCACGATGCTGGCGCTGATGGACATTATGAGCCGACAGGTTATTATGCTTCCGGCCTATATGGAATTAGTATAATATATTAGTTTCTACCAAGAAATAGGAACTTCGTACGTAGAACCAAGCTCTCAGCATCCATGCACGGTGTTGCTCCAGCTGCAGAGTCTTGATGTTAAACAAGGCAATGAAGATGGAACAAAGAAACATGATTCCAAGGAGACCCGTGATCGTCTGGATGTCGATGCCGCCCCCGAATGCGATGCGAGCTATCATGAAAGCGCCGACTGTGCCCAGAACGCTCAGCAGTATGACCAGGTACCCATTGATGCGGTGGACGATGGTATAATTGAGTCGAATAAAGGGAACAAATTGGAAGCAGGCCAGAAATGCACCTGGTATAATCGTGAAGAGGTGCAGCTTGATGCCAATCAGGTAGACCGGGTGCGACTTGTACGAGTAGCACTCGCCTGGGCCAGCAGAGTTGGCACCCCCAGGTCTCAAAGAGCAGTACACGCCATCAAAGTCGAGATACATGAAACGAGCAAGGCAGAAGCCGAAAAGAGCCCCGCAAAAGATAAACCACAGGATAAAGTTGTAACCCTTGCCGAACCCGATGGGGTTGTACACCTTGCGCATGGCCGCGACAAAGGCATTAGCGGGAGGGCGAGTGACAATGGCCATGTCGACGAGTTTGAGCAAACGATAGTAAGAATGCACAGATTGTAATGTTTCATCAAATACAGACTAGAAATACGGGTGTTTGATGGTCCTTTTATGTTGCCATCGTCTTACTCCGAGCAACAAGCGCTATCTAGCGAGTGCGAAGCCTTGAACCCATGTGGCGATGGCAGTGCAGTCGTCAGCCTATCCGATCGTTACGCGGCTGAAAACTGATCTCCAGGCTCATCTCAAACTAACCATGAACATGTCCCAATATAAACTTCAGCATTCGAGCATTGCGTCACCAAGCTCGCTCTCGCACTCGCCTGAAATCCGCCCGACAGAGCCTTATGGCGGATCAGCGGTGCTAGCCGCTCCTGGACTGGCCGCGCAAGAACGTATACAACTCAGCCAATTGAACAGCATGACTTGAAATATTACTGTAAAAGGGCCAGTCCTGCGAATATAATCTTTGAAAATTGTTTTGTAAAGCCCGGCTGACGCACTTGACCTGGACTGTGAAGACTGTGTAATGGGTATCGTTTGGACTCTTCGATTACTGTAATGGGGTGTCGTGACAAGGCAGTAGCGTCAAAAACCGCGAGACTAGGGCTAATAGAAGATTTATGGAACCTTGGGACAAGACAGAAGGGTATGCTGCAAGCACTTTGCCATAACTGCAAAATGCTGATGTCGGAGTCTTGCTGTTTGCGATCTATTCGGAGCTGTGAAACGCAGCATGTCCCGTGGAACAAGGCAGGGGCCCGGCTGAATGTGAATACCAGTAGCCAAAACTATAAACTGCAGGGCTGAAATGTAGGACGAACTGGGCTGAGGAGCTTGGAGATGGCTCCGACGGGGTGGCGAATACCGCGCAGTACGGTAAACACTCTGCGGAGGCTTACCCATTACTTTGTTGTATTGATGTAAATGACGCCGTAGGGTCCCTTACTGAGCTATAGAAATTGGCAGGTAAAAAATCCGAGGTGGCGCTCAGAGTTTTTGTATTGCGATGGCTATCCTTTTTCTAGACGACGTCGTTGATAAGAATCTCGGGGTAATCTCTGTGTATCGAAGCGGCGATTTGGTGCGCAAAAAAATTGCCTTATGTGCTCTTTTCCGTGATTAAAATATTGACTGTATCAAGGTTCATAATTGATATGTGATTGGCGGCGAATTCGGGTAAGGCTTGCGGGGTCTTCGGCCAGATCATGCTTGTGCTCTTTATGCGTAAAAGTTATATAATAACGACAGTCAAAATAATAGATTTTGATCTTTCCGCGTCATTTACATCCACGTGCCTTTGTTTTTGTGGAATGACGGCTGTTTTCTGCCTTACCGAAGGCGGAATCTACCACCACGGTCGCAATGAAAAACGCAGGACTTTGGCCTGCCGTCGGGGAACTTTGTTGGCCCGGCGATAGTTATTGCATAGCCGCGGCTATTAGCCACGCCATATAATGCCCTCAGGGCATCCTCATAGGTCTTGAATATCTCCTCTTCAAGCGTGGTTGGGGAAGCCAGTTGGAGTGATTGGGAAGAATTGAGTTGGCTGACTGGATTATCACGAAGTGAAGTATTAAGTGGGTCAAAATGCGTAGGTGCTGTAGGTACCCAGCAGCGAAGTCTACCCTACTTGCCTACGTACTTTGAATCGACATCTACGAATGTCGGGACACGATATGGAATCTACACTTCGTCTCGCCGGTCAGCATCGAGTGCATCAGCCATTGTCCATCAAATAATGACAACCAGTCAATCGTCAAGGGTCTGATGTCGTATCGAGAAGATGACCAGGAGATGGGCAAAGCTTCTACTAGTGATTCACCGAGATCGAACGACGGCTTATAAGCAGCCTCGGGGCTGATGGGGTTCCACAAAACGTGTTTCTAAACCACATTGCGACCTGATGCTACAAAGAGCGTAGACGGCTGGCGTGGTCACAGCAGTGGCCGGATGTCGTGAGAGTACTGGCTAGGGGACCAAGTCGACATACCTCTTCAGTCTCGTCCGATATCTCATTAGACATGTCTCCATCACCGATTTCTCCTTGGCAGATCAGAGATTACCGACGCAGTCCCAGGTTATGCGCATAAAAGATTGCGCATTCAGTCCACTTACTTGGGGAACCCGCAGCGGCGGAGTTTTTCCAACTCACATGAAGTCTGCTACGCTGGAGAGCTGCTATGAGAGTCCCGGCGGGTACCGGTACCGAACCCATCGAACCAGCGAGGCTTACCGGTTGATGCGCCAACCTGTTTCGCCGCCCTTCTTTTGGCATACAGACGGGAACTTTTTGTGCTGATTTCTAGCGAGAACCGCCAATGTAGTGAACTGAAACGGAATTACTTGCAGCAAGTCGGCATCCTCGACTCATCACGAGAATTTGAAGTTCTTGAATCATCAGCGAGAGCCGGGCGGGATGTGGGGGATCCGAATGGCAATGAACGCCGAGGTTGAATGTTGCATCCTCATTAACCCACATATACCGACCCTCTTCAAAAGGATAGGGCTACAGCGTTTTGACCCGTCCGCTAACTACATAGATGTGTTGCGAGATACGAGCGGGCTGGACTCTTGTGATCACCGTAACTATTCTGCGCCACCACAGGGCTATTACTACCTAATCATACTATAAGCAGGCTAGCTTAGTAGGCCCATTGCTGTGCTCAGCTTTTTTTGACAACGAGGCTCTGACTTGATCACCGGACAAGTTCGGCCAACTCTGATCAATGTAGGAATATTATCTCTCCGGTAGGCCCGGACCGCCCACTCCCCGACAAACAAATACGGCGCAGAGCCAGGTGGGTTCCGCCATAGTAATAGCCAAGGATGCCAGAATGAATCTCTGTGGAATGAGTCTATAATAAAGATCCTATTATATACATTGCCAATATCGAGACCTGCAGTTCACATAACCTCACTCTGCCGTCGTGGTTCACTGTGCGCACTGCTGAGGAATGCTTCATATCGTCATTGCCGGTGCGGGCATCGCTGGTCTTGCAGCGGCCGTATCACTACGCCGAGCAGGTCATCATGTCCGACTTTACGAGCAGTCTTCTCTGAATAATGAAATCGGTGCCGCCATTACAATCCCGCCCAACGCGAGCCGCATTCTACTAGCATGGGGCGTCCGACCACAAGACTGGGGGTTTGTGCTTGCCGAGGGCGCAAGTGGCTATGATCCTTTCACAATGGAAAAGACGATGGATTTTGGGGGTAAGGGCTCCGCAGAAGCGATTGGCGGTGCACCCATGTATCTCTCGCATCGCGTTGATCTGCACAACTGTCTAAAGTGGCTTGCGACTCGGGAGCAAGGAACGGGTGTACCAGCACAAATACACCGGCAAAGTAACGTCGCTGCGTTTGTAAGATGATTATTTTGAGACTAAAGGTTGACAACATACAGCTGACAGTAAGTTCAAGGACCCAGAGGCACCTTCAATTACGCTGCGGAACGGCGAAGTGATACACGCAGACTTAATCGTCGGCGCTGATGGTGTACATTCCCGTGCTGCGGAAGCGGTCTTGCAGCACAAGGTCGAAGCAATTGCGCCCCAGCACTCCAACATTTGCTACCGCTTCTTGATACCAGCCTCGGTCCTGGAAGAGGATCCGGAAACGAGGCATTGGAACATTGCGAATAGATGTCGCATACGAGTTTTCTCGCACAATGATACACAGCGACGGCTGGTGACGTATGTTTGTCGCGAGTAAGTAAATGATCAGGGTTACAATCCAAGGAGAGCTGATTGACACTGAAAAGCAGTACGGTGCACAATTTTGTTGGTCTATTTTATGACGAGTCGGCGCGACTGGACGCGGAGGGTATGCTGATCATCTCAAAAACCCATCAGCAGCGCTGACAGCTCGCAGACTGGCAGGCATCAGTGAAAGTCGACGAAATTGTAGACAGGTTCAAAGACTTTCATCCAGATATTGTCAAGGTCATACGGTGAGCCACTTCTCCGATATGTACTTGTTAACACCATTGCTTACATGTTATTTGTAGAAAAGCAAAGGACGTCAAACGATGGCCGCTACTCTATCGATATCCGTTGAAAACATGGCATAAAGACATGTTGGTCCTTGTCGGCGATGCGGCGCACCCTATGCTACCCCGTAAGTAATGTAGCACCCTCCGAGTCGTTCGGAATGTGGCTGACACACAAGTTTAGACCAAGGACAAGGAGGTGCCCAGAGCATCGAGGATGGGTTGGTGTTGGGCATCAGCATGCTTGGAGCTCGGTCACGAAATGACATTGAGAGCCGATTCGGCATCTACCAGGACGTTCGACGAGACAGGGCCAGTGTCATTCAAATTCTGAGCAACATTGGGCAAGATCTGGTGCAGCAGCTGCAGAACGAGGTGCTTCCCTATCTTGACAAGGACAAGATTCCCAGTAAGTTCTGCCTTTGCAACGTCGCCGTGGGGGTGTAAATTCGATTCGAATTCGCTGACAATATGGGGGGGTTGGTGTAGCCAATCCGGCGCAAATTCAACAGTTTAACTTTGGCCATGATGCCATCCAGGCCGCGCTGGAGGCCATGCGACGCCACGAGCCTGGGTTTTCGCTGCCAGCCAATTTTTTCGATGAAAAGGTGGTTGGAGTTCCGCCGAAAACGGTTTTGGCGGTTCACAGGACAGGCGCATCTCTGCCGCATTGCGGAAGCGCGACTACCGACACTGGTCGCGCAGCCGTGGAAATTTCATGAGCAAGGGGGTCGGCAGAGTTGCTATTCAAAGGAATCAAGGAAAATCTAATCAGGGGTTTGAAGACTGCCTTGACAGTCGCTAATCATTTGAACAGACGGCTTTTGGACAGAATTGTATGCGGAAAAATAAATGGCAGGATTTCTCCTGTTGAGAGCTGGTAAAGGAACTTTTGTCACCGAGCAACAAACAAATGCCTCCCACCACCTGACGATCCCCAGTCTGTGTGGTCCGTGTGGAGTTGGCCTTATCCGGCTACGTGCCGAGAAGGGCTTGGCCGA
Organism: Aschersonia sp. MBC 622; assembly: GCA_030782805.1. Classification (NCBI taxonomy): domain Eukaryota; kingdom Fungi; phylum Ascomycota; class Sordariomycetes; order Hypocreales; family Clavicipitaceae; genus Aschersonia; species Aschersonia sp. MBC 622. The sequence continues at coordinate 62,667 of JARJPL010000296.1, read as the reverse complement.
CCAGTTTTTGTCGTACCAGTATGATGCGCCGTTGGAGTTTGTAGTTGAATACCCAGCTAGTTCGCCGACGGCAGACCGCTCCAGACCTCTCTGAAAGGCGGGCCTTGAAGCCTGCCATGACTGATCAGTGCATCACACGTAGTGACTCACATAGAATGTTACCCTCTGTTGCTTGGAAATTGTGACAAGCGGGAATGAATTAGCTTGGCTTGCGGCAAGGCAATGCCTTATGAGTGCGAGATGGCCAAGATGCCATCATTATGCTGTATGTGTAAATAAATGGCGAATACAGTCGCAGAATGCATCTTTCTGTTCGAGATTGAAACCTCAGCTCTCTCAGCGTGGTTTCTATCAAGGTGCTCAGCTCCTATTTTCTATTAATTAATGCTATCAGTACGGAGTACAAGGCTCAAGATTGGGGAAATATGGAGTCGTTTCCCCAGTCGAAAGAATTTTTCCTTCTTTTGTAGTGGAGGACAGTTGAGCAGCCGCTCATCTCAGGGCAAAGTCTTTGTATCACCATCTGAGTCGGGCGGGCTGTGTGGTGGCTTAGACGGGCTTGGCGAGCCGCTTTTGCTAATTCTCTTTGCCGAGCCTTTGTATTAAAAATTTTTGAGCAATTAATGGGCCTGAAACCCACCACTATCCCTGCTCGATCTGAAATGACTCTGTTATGTGCCTGTGCGTCGAGAATGTATAAACACCAAAAAATCCCCATCTTTACATTTTCTTGCCTGTAGATTATCCAAACAACCACTGTGAATTGAATTCGACCATACATGTCATTCTTCAACTCCAACCACCAAGACAACAGGGCTCCGACTGTAGAGCCTATCACAAAGCTGGCGACCACGCAGAACCGACGATACTTTGCAGCTCTGGCGGCCATTGCAGGCGAACAACTAGCGGCCGAGTTTGAACCACCATAATTGGAGAACTCGGGCCAATTAAAAAAAAAAATGTCTGTATTCTCCAAGTTGATGGGCTCCCACGGGACGAAGAAGTCGTATTCTTCGTCTGTCAAGAGCGGCCTGACGCCTTTGCAGAGTGCGACTCCGGTCGTGTCTGCAAAGACGAACGGGTTGGCTTGGGGCGCGCCGCCAGAGCATGCGTTGGACAATACTTCAGAGTCTATTCTGCGAGCTTTTGCTTCTCTCCCGATGGATCAGGTGCTCGACCATTTGCAGGTTGAGCGCCAAGGTCTGTCGGGCGACGAGGCAGAGGCTCGTCTTCGTGTCAAGGGACCGAACACGCTTCGGTCCCAGAAGCCGCCTTCTTGGTTTATTCTTCTTCTCAAGGTCATTCCGAATCCTTTTAATCTTTTGTTGATTTTTCTTGCCATCATCAATGCCTCAATCCCACCGCCGGACTGGGTGAGTATTTTTCTCAAATTCTGGACTTTTGTCATTTGACTGACAGTGATAGACTGGCTTCACCGTCCTGATGGTCATGGTCACCATTTCCGTTCTTGTGCGATTCTGGCAAGAGTATCGAAGTGGACTGGCAGTCTTTCGTCTTCAAATGTCAATCAAGACAGCCGTTCGTGTGCGCCGTCGCGAGGGGGAGACTCACATGCCGACGTCCGAGCTGGTCCCTGGCGATATTGTACTGCTGGCTCCTGGTGATGTTGTGCCCGCTGACTGCTTGTTGCTCGAAACTTCGTTTCTCCGAATCAGCCAGTCGCAGTGGACCGGAGAGAGTGCTCCTGTCTCGAAGCTGGCCGTCGCTGGCGGTGACAAGGCAGATGGCTCTCTCTTCGATCTCACGAATATTTGTTTTATGGGCACTGGTGTCGTTTCTGGCAATGCAACTGTGGTTATTCTACGAACGGGACGCGACGCTCTGATTGCTGCCATGTCAAAGGCACTTCAGAAAAGCCGCGACATGAATGCTTTTCAGCGAGGCATTCAGAACGTTACTTGGATGCTGATTGGCTTCATGGGTGTCATGGTGCCCATTGTTCTTGTCGTGTCGGCCAAGACTACCGGTGACTGGGGCCAGGCTGCCTTGTTCAGCATCAGCGTTGCGGTCGGCCTTGTACCTGAGATGCTACCCGCCATTGTCAATGCCAATCTGGCTCGTGGAGCATATCTTTTGTCCAAGAAAAAGGCCATTGTTCGCCGGCTTGACTCGGTACAAAATCTCGGAGCCATGACTGTTTTATGCAGTGACAAGACTGGAACCCTGACGAAAGACGAGATTACAATGCGAGAGGCCCTTGATTGGGCCGGCAACGTTGATCTTGAGGTTTTGAAGCTGGCTGTCATTGAAGCTACAATCCAGGGTACTGGGGGAAACAACATGGACGCGGCGATTTGCAATTTCCGACAAGAGAACGGCGAAGAGGTTCAGACAACAAAGTACGAAAAGACTGTGGTGATTCCTTTCGACTTTGAACGCCGCCGCTCAGCCTGTGTCGTTCGTGGTGTCGCTGGTGGTGCCATGCTTATCTGCAAAGGTGCTTTTGAAGAAGTATACTCGCGCTGCTCCAAGATTCAGACCGACAAGGGCGAGAGTGCCTTGGCTGGCCATCATCGCACCACCCTCAAGCAGCAAGTCAAGACGCTGAATAGCCAGGGATACCGAGTCTTGCTGGTCGCTACGAAGCAAATGGCTAAGGCTCAGATTGATGACGAGGATGGCTTCGATGACATTGAGACGAACATGACTATCCACGGTCTCTTGACTTTTGTTGACCCGCCCAAGCCGGACGCTGCCGAGTCAATCGAGAAACTCAAGTCTCTCGGCATCGATGTCAAGGTTCTCACCGGCGATAACATGGCAGTTGCTCTCAATGTCTGTCGCGCTTTAGGCATCGTGCAGCGTGAGGATTCGATTGATAATGACGGACCCGGGGCCATGACTGGGGCAGAGTTGGCAAACTTGGTCGACGAGGAAGACTTTGACGAAGCTGTAAAAAGCTGCAAGGTCTTTGCCAAGGTATCCCCGGTTCAGAAGGAGAGCATTGTTGCAAGCTTGAAAAAGCATGGACATGCTGTCGGTATGCTCGGCGATGGCATGAATGACTGCCTGGCTCTGCGCAAGGCCGACGTCGGCATCTCGGTCGACTCTGCTGCAGGTGCTGCCAAGGACTGTGCCGACTTTATCCTCACTGAGAAGGGCCTAGCAATCATTGTCGAGAGCGTGACAATCGGGCGTGTCACCCACGCCAACTCGATCAAGTATATCAAGGTATGTTTGCCAAACACGGGAAAATGATTGCTCAAACCGCTAACGTCAGCAGATGGTTTTGTCTTCCAACTTTGGCAATGTGTTTAGTATTCTTGCTGCAAGCGCGTGGCTCCCGTTTACGCCAATGACGAACCTGCAGATTCTCGCGCAGAATCTACTGTACGACATTAGCCAGATTGCTATCCCTTGGGATAATGTTGACGCTGAATTCTTGGAGACGCCCAAGTCATGGCAGCCCTGGGGTAAGTAAAGCCCACTCGGATTCTCGGCCGGTTATGGGCAATGCTAACAGGACACAGATCTTCTTCGTTTCGTCGTCGTGCTTGGCCCGACAAGCTCCGTCATTGATGTATGCACCTTTTTGCTTGGATGGTACTACTACGGAATTCGCACAACGGAGGACCCGGCTGCCGTCAGCCAGTTCCAGACGCACTGGTTCCTCCAGGGCCTCCTGACCCAGACGCTCATTGTGCATCTGCTGCGAACGGCCAGAATCCCATTTGTGCAGAGCCGATCGTCCGTGCATCTCGGCCTTTCCACGGCGGCGATCATGGCCATTGGCTTTGTGCTGCCATGGATCCCGGCATTCCACAGTGCATTGTCTTTTGTCAACCCCAAGGGGACTTATATCGGGTTCCTGTTTGCCGAGCTGCTTGCCTACTGCGTAGAGGTACAGTTGGTCAAGATGGCGTACGTCAAGTTATTCAAGAGCTGGCTGTAAAGACCCTGTTCTTGATCAATCCCTCGTTCGGCCAGTGATGATGTCGAGGTATCAAAAGTTTTGAATTTGTAATAGCGGCCGATCTATCAGGATTCGTGAGCTATCCGTTGTACGACTTCAACAAACAAGTACACGGGTCAAGTTATTTGCTTTTATGAGAAAGAAGCGTCTGTTTCAACACAAACGCAGGCGCAAAAGCTAAATCAGTAAATAGTTGAAAAATGTCAACTGACACGTGGATTGTTTGGCCGAAAGCGGCCGCCTTATATTATTTAGCGTGCAAACGGGCTTGGCCGCGGCGTACATACATTCCTGCATCGTGCCGTGCGCCCTGAGCGATCCCCTGAGCGACGCAAAAGAGAAGTGCGCATCCGGAATCTCTTTGTTTTCCAATTCAAAGATGGCAAAGTGCCTGAAATTACGCCACCAGCCGGCTGCTAGCAGCGTCGATGGATGGGCAGTCCGCTAACTAGTGCTTCCCCGCGGTCTGTAGTGTGTGTCAGGTCAGTGGAAGGCTGCATCATTCAACCCATTGCAGCTTGACATTCAGAATACCTTTCCCATGCCACATGTACGCCAAGGACGGCATGGTACACTTGACTGTATCTCATTGCGGTGGTCTAGAACACGTTTGAGCATCCACGATCGACTGGCGGCCACCCCTAACTCGTTCCTCGGGTACGAATAGAACAAGAGGCAACCCCCTCCGCATCCGAAGCCGGAGACCAGTCGCTCTCGTAATAATAATTACGGGTTCCGGCGGCATTGAGCGGTCTACTCCATGTTGACAACCATGACCAAAGACTCGCAATCGACGACGGTGACCTAGTCCACAATTCGACCCACCGATTTCGTAAGAGCTTTGGGCTCAACAAAGTTTGGTAATAGGTGTTTTGGAAGTAGAATTATCCGGCTTGGTTTTCTTCCTCATCATCAGCATCATTTCCATCATCACCATAGCCGTCATCCGCAGTGTCGAATTCGTTGTTGTCCTTGTCGTTGCCGTTGCCGTTGTTGAAGAATCCAAGACTCAGCCATCGTCAAGATACCAGTTATGCCTGCTGCTGGAGCACCCGCCGCCAAGGCCAAATATAGCTTACTCGACGATTATAGCGAGGGTGCGCACCCAGAGGTCCTTGCTGCGCTGCTGCAGAGCAATGGATCCCAAGAAGTAGGCTACGGGCGCGATACCTTTAGCGAGGAAGCAAAGCATCATATTCGAACCCATCTCGGGAACCAGGATGTCGGCGTCTTCTTTGTCCCGAGTGGCACGTCTGCCAATGCCATTTCCATTGCCGCCTGCCTTCGCCCTCATGAAGCCGTCATTGCTGCCAGTTCCGGACACATTGTTACCCGCGAGACTGGCGCCGTCGAGGCTAGCGGCCACAAAATCATCAATGTCGTCCCGGAGAATGGTAAGCTGACGCCAGCCACCATCAACAAGGCTCTCGACGACAACTGGCACTTTCCGCACATGGCCAAGCCTCGCTTAGTATACATTTCCAACGCTACCGAGATTGGTACCGTGTATACAAAGACAGAGTTGACTGCCATTAAGCGTTTGTGCGAAGAGAATGGGCTGCTTCTGTTTGTCGATGGCGCCCGTATCGGCTGTGCCCTTACCTCTGCCAAGAATGATTTGACTCTTAATGATATACTTGAATTGACTGACATTTTCTGGATCGGCGGCACCAAGAATGGAGCTCTGTTGGGAGAAGCTGTCGTGGTCAAGCATCCTCAGCTGGCCGAGGACTTTGAATTCTTTGTGAAGCAGCATGGATCACTCTTGGCGAAAGGCAGAATCATGGGTGTGCAGTTTGCTGAGCTCTTCCGAGAGAACCTGTACTTTGATCTGGCGCGGCAAGCGAACCGCGCGGCGGAGAAGCTGTCGCAGTCCATTGTCGGAGCCGGGTTCGCGCTACGCGCAGAAACTGAGACAAACCAAGTCTTTGCCGTGTTGCCCTTGGACCTAGTCAAGACTCTGCAGCAACACTTTTCCTTTTACGTCTGGGAAAAGTACGACGACGAGTGGGCCGTCATCCGTCTTTTGACGACGTGGGCTACGGATCCTGAGCAGTTGGAGCGCTTCAGCAGCATTGTGCTTCACTGGACGAAATAATGATTTTTTTTTTGTGTTGAGCGGCGCGTTTTTCACTCTGAATTGGCCCCTTTTCTACTTTATGAGTCCATGTCCTTTTTCTCTTGTCAGTTGACTTGGTTTACAGCACATACTCGTGCACTATGCTCCATGGCGAGCGCGCTTGGAATAGTTTATAGTCGGGGCTACGTTACATCAAACGAGTTCCAAGTAATCATGCGGATTCTGGAACAATATCTTTTGTTTGGTGAACAAACGCAACATGTATGCCCACCCCGACCCCTTTCTATTGGCCAGACACTGCGGCAGCCGAGGTTCCAGGACACTCTTTGGCCAGTCATCCAATCATGTTCAATCAGCCGTTCCCCCGCGGCTGTCTGCTGTCTCGGAAGTTCCCTCTGAGCAAAACGTACTGATACAAGCCCATGAGAATCGCCTTGCCGAAAAAGGATTCAGTGTGGGCCAAAGCTCCCCCCGTTCACGCTGCCGCCCGCGGTTGTATGCAGCCGTACGGGGAACGCGAAATTTATTGCAGACACCTTTTCAACGGGACAAACCCGTGATGGCCGGGTGGCGTGGGGTGCATCTGCAACTACCAACCTGCTAGCGGGAGGCTTCGAGTTTTGACCGCCTGAACAGACGTCTTGGTTGGCGTTTCCCTTCTGGAACATGCATCGAATCATGGGCCGCACAGGCTATCTATCATCTATTATTAGGCTCAAGGCGTAGGCCACCGCTTCCGCGGCGTCTGGTCCGTGGTTCATTTACCTTGACTGATTTCTATTGTTGAGCCGCCGGAATGTTTGTGAGGGGCTGGCCATTTATTAGTTAGGGTCGTTTCTCTGTGCAGCACCCGCTGCTTCGCATATTATTGATGCAGACCCCATCCGTGACGACCACATTTGGGCAGTAGTTTATGCAACAGCTCTGGGCCCTCCACAAACATTGTTGAGGCCATGGAAAAAATGTCAAAGGATCCGCTGTAACATTGACTGCCAACCCAACGGGTTGTGTTTGGTACTTTTGCGTGGGTGGCTGTAGCTCCTCGGGCGCCTCCGATTAATTAACCCCTCGGCTCGGATCTTTGGCAGCCGATCCGCTGTTTCGATGGCAGGTTTGCTCACCACCGTATTGCCAAATGACCAACTCGCCAGTCCTACCAGCAAAATCTCCAATCTCCCTAAATAGTTCATGGTAGCCAGAAGGGAGTAATGGTTCGTACCGGCCGAGCTTTTATGGATTACATGACCTACACTTAAAGGATTGCTGTCTGCAGCATGCATGGCCCCGCACCAGGCTGCAGCAACCAAAGCCGCCGCTGTTGGGACGGTGTAAGCCTGCAGACCCTGACAAAAATGTTCGTCGTCTTTTATTTACATCAGCGTAGCGAGGGTCTTTCCAAAAGCACAAGATTACACAAAAAGGATGGCATGACTATTATACCCCTAATATTGGTGGCTCCCATATCCACGTGCGAAATTGCTTGCTCCATGGCTTGTTTCCCTATATAAGGCCAAGGTCTGCAGCACCCCGGATTGCCATGGCCGTCATTCAAAAAGGTATACTTTTTCAAAATTTTCCAAACCCGAGATGAAGTGGATTTTTGTTCAAAATATTTTGGCCTCTGTTGCTTTGGCTGCAGCAGTTGCCGTCCCCAGGCCGGCCCAAGGACTTGACGTTGTCAAAACTGTGGTCTTAGACGACGGCCGGGTGCTAGACTGGGTCCGCAGAGAGTCTCAACACGACAATTTTACTTTGCCAGCCGATTGGAATTCGGAAAAGAGAAACAATAGACTGGTGGAACGATTTGTTAACCCGATTCCCCAGCACCTGCGAGGCCCCGAGGGTACGGTCCCCATCCTGCGTCCAGGACTCGTACCCTTTCCTGAGAAGCGTCCCCCGGTAGTCGAAGCTTCCGCGTCACCGATAGTTCAGTTGAAAACCTCCTTCTTTGAACAACAGGACTACACCGGACAACATTGGTATGCCACGACAGGCAAAGGGACAAAAGTCACGGGCGGCGGCGGCTCCATCAGCATGTTTGAGCCCTATCTGGCGTCACAATCCGACTTTTCTCTCATACAGACAGCCATGGTACGCTGGTACGCCAAGACGACCGAATTGGGTACAGTCACTCAATCACTCGAGGCTGGCTGGATGTACTACCCGCCTCGAGGCCCCAAGCCAATGTTTTTTGTCTTTTTCAACACCAATGGCTACCAGGGTTCCAGCGATTACATGTGTGGCTGGAACACGGAAGTAAAGGGTTGGGTGCAGGTCGACGACTCCATCTTCCCTGGCATGTCCTTTGAGCACATGTCTGTGATTGGCGGCGAGCAGCACGATTTCGATGTCAAGTTTCACCTCGACGACGGCAAGTGGTGGCTCAAGGCATTCGGAAAGGATATTGGATACTACCCTGCCGAGCTGTTTAGCAAGAAATCAAATGCAGAGGATACTTTGGCCGCGTATGGCGATGTCATCAACTTCTTTGGCGAAGTGTACAATAGCGGCTCAGAGTTGACCAATACGGACATGGGCAGCGGCAACTTTCCGGAAGCGGGAGACGGCAAGGTCGCATACGTCAAGAACATGGTGTATCTTGACGGCGACGGGAATGAGCAAATGTTTACTGATGGGTATATCCAGGAGAGCGATCGTACTCGCTACAGAATTAAGCCATTCTGGAACTCTGGCACAACCTGGAAATCGTACATCTATCTTGGGGGACCTGGTGCCGATGGTGTGGTTGGTGCTTGAACCTATGAACAACACTTTTTGCCTTTGCTATCGCACTAAAGTTTAGCATGGCATCATTGCATTTAAACAATAATAGATTGCTGATTACGATTGCTTTTTCCAAACAATCCAAGTTGGCACTGTGATTTCTGTCTCTCACGCATTGCTTTGTACAGTGAATCGTTGCGTTCCAGTTGCCATCATCACATGGTCAATCAGGTTGGTGCAGTAAGATTCACGTGGGCGTTTGTACAAACTGAGTTACACCATGACAGAAGGGGTCTGGTGATTTATTTTTCGAAACTAGAGCATGTACCGGAAGCCCGGATCGAGGACCGCGACGGGTACCACTCCCTCCCGTGACCCGTCTTTGCTTGCATTGCTCCCAGCATCGTCGTCATCATGCCCTTGCATTTGCTCCTCCGCCTCGAGCAATTCGTTTTCCCGACGCAAACACCAGTACAAAGTTGCGCAGCACGCAATGGACGCCAGAACGAAGCCGCTATTGGCCACCATGGCTGGCAGGTAACGCGGACCAGAGGATTTGGGATACATGTATGGAGAATATACTTGTGCAATATTGCCCACCATGTTGGCAATAGCAAAGGCGGAAGATCGTTTCTCAATGGGACGCGGGACCTGTAACCTTTTATTTAGTGCTACTGTACCCTGCTTTTTTGGTGCAACATTCCGTTCTGCGACATACCGTGGAACTCATCCATGCATATGTAATGTCATAGCAGCCATATACACCACCCAAGGCCAGAAATAGCGAAAAGTAGCGAGGTGCCAGGCTCTCAGTGGTGGCAGCGATGATGAAGCCAATCAAGGCAAATGTCAGCGGGACAACAAGGTGCAGGCATCTTTCCCCGAGTCTATCGCTCGAGACCGAGACACCCAGAGCAACAATGGCGGCAAAGACAAAGGGAGGCGCAGTCATGAGCAACGTTTGGACTCTACCAAAGTGAAAAGTGTCGACTAGTGTAGGAATGAACTGAGTCACTGCTCCTGCAGAAGTCTTGAGAATGACAATCAGCGTCAGAAGCCAGACTTTGTAGTCGAGCACCGCCATCTTGAGGCCCTGCAGCAGAGGGCCCCGTTCCTCGTCCACGCTGCCGCTGTGGGCGTGAAGGCGATGAATGGCGAGCGCGCGCTCCTCGGCCGTGAGCCAGGCCGTGTTGGAGGGAAAGTCGGGCAGGACAAAGACGGAGGCCAGGCTGACCACGACCGTGATTGTACCCTCAATGACAAAGAGCCACTGCCAGGCATGGAGCCCCCGCGCGCCATCCATGCCGTATTGGATGCCGGCCCCGACAAGACCGCCAAACGCGCTGGAGAGCAAGCTGCCCGTGTACATGATGGCCGTGCGCGTGGCCATTTCCTTGGGGGTGTACCAGCTCGACAGCAGGAGCAAAGCGCCGGGGAAAAAGGGCGCCTCGAGAAAGCCCAGGAAGAAGCGACAAACGACGAGCCCGGTAAAGTCGGTCACGGCCGCCGTGCTGGCCGAGACTAACCCCCAGAGAGCCATGCAGACGGGTAGGTAGATGCTCGGTCGCACTCTTGTCAGAATCAGATTGGAAGGGATTTGCAGCGCAAGGTAGCCTGCGAAGAGTGTGGAAATGCAAATGTTGAACTGGTCTCCTGTTAAGCCGAGATGGGCCTCGATTCCTTGTACCCGGGCGTTGGGCAGCGCATTACGATCGAGGTAACTGCCAGCATCTCATTAGCAAAAAAAAAAAAAAAAAAAAGAAAATGTTGCTTCCTTTGTGCGGATGAGGCGAAAAAAAAACATACTTCAACACAATCATGCATATCAGCACAGGCATGAGCCTAAAGTCGACCTTTCGTAGCAATTTCCTTTCGAGGGCCGCGTATGCCTCTTCTGTCGCGGGCAACATGGCAACCGATTCTATCCCAGCTCGGGCGCTGCCGCTGTTTTCCATTGTTGGAAGTTTTGGAAAAACGACAAGCAACGACAAGACCAGGAAGCTATACTTTTGGATATTGTCCCCGTCAGCATTGTGCCCGCCGATGCGGGGAAGAGGAGAGGGAGCATGTACAATTACAAGCGGGAGTTTTCGGCCCTTGAAAGCACGCACGGCTGCTAGCAATTGGCGCTAGATTTCCTAGTTATACCCGGCCAGCTTGGTAACTAGGTAAGTGTGTGTGATGAGACAGGCTGTTCAAGTAATTCTAAAAAGGGTATAGAACTTGTGAATAATCCTCAATCTAAATGTATTTCTTTTCTCTTCTTTTTTTTCATTTTCCCGATTTTCTTCTTCACATACCCGGCGGCGCCTGCACATGACCCCGCCCGAGACGGAACACGGGTGTGGCGCGATTAGATCTAGCTTGGCAGGCAGGCTCAAAGATGCGGCCCTCATTCTCATCAGCGGCATGCATAAATCGTCAAAAAAAAAAAAAAAAAAAAAACCAGTGGTATGTGAACTAGGCTCTGTTAAAAGCAATGCTGGTCAAGCAGTTCTGAGCCCGACACATGATTACATTTTGCACAGCTCGTGACCAGCCAGCAGCCACTTACAAGCCATCGACCAGCTTGTCACCGAGGCACTTGATGCTCTTGGCAAAATCCTCAGTGTTCTTTGCGCTCCAGTCGGCACCGTCTTTCCCAGGGACGGTATCATTACCGGTGAATGCAATGTACATGACGTCCTTGGCGTCGTGGCCATTGTCACCCGAGAGAGGCTCATCGGGGAAGCACAACTTGGCCATGGACAGAGAAGCTTCGCCGGTGAGAACACCGCCGTTGACGTCGCCCCAGACTCCATAATGCTGAAAAAAAGTTTCTGTTAATGCAGAATCAACACAATATGACGTGGAAAGGGAGGGGTCCTTACCACTTGGTCATTGCAAATAACGGCCATTACAGAAAGAGGCTCAATGCCATGGTCTTGGGGGACAAAGGACGGATCCGCCTCGGCGTTACCAAAGACGACATAGGGATGGACATTGGCGTCAAGATCTGGAATACCATAGGTCTTGACCGTGTCCATGAAAGCCGTCTGGTCCTGGCCAGTCTGGTCGTTGGCGCAAGCACCTGCGCTTCTGTTGACACCGTCGCAGTCAATGTCCATGTTGTCGTAGGTGCCGTTGCCCTTGAGGAAGATGGCATTGGGGATATCGCCGCAGTAAGAAGCGCCGCCCTTAAAGGTGCCGGACAGCTTGTTTGAGCAAGGCCCAGACTGTTTGCAACGTCGTGTGAGCGTTTATTTCCCACCAGCTGTTTTTTTTTTTTTTTTTTTTTTTTGAGCTTTGCCTTACCTGGTGTTTGTCATAAACGGACTTGAGTTTCGCGGGGAGCTCATAGCTACAAGCAATGGAGCTAAGCGTGGTGAGTGTGAGGACAGCAGAAGATCGCATGATGAAGTTGGGGTGAGGAAACTGTGCGAAATATTCCATATCGAGAGAGGCTTGGAGACTGTGGCGACAGAATGTCCTTTTATAGTCTCTGCAGCCTGCTTCCCAGTTTCATATACTCGATGCAACTACATTTATGCTTCTGATTGTAGAGTATCCTCTGGGCGATCAATCTACTTGTGATACACCAAGTGAAATGACGGAGGGAGATTGGGTGGAAAGCAATGAGCTTCCATGTTTGGCATATTATTGTACAAATTAATTACAGTACATTAAATAGCCACATGTCCATGGGTTAGGACATGCTTGGCCAATCTCCTGATCGCTCCTCTCAGCGGGCCTCAGCCTATGAAGCACTACATGTTTTATGTTTAGTAGGAAAATAGACCAAGCACGGGCCGCAATCACAACTTTAAACCCATCTCTATTCCATGCATTCTGTGCACTAGAAGGCTTCTCGAAAAGCAAGCCCTACAGAGAAACGCATATCTAAACTCGGTGTGTATCGCCCGGTTGTTGGATCCAGCTAGAAGATGGCTCGCCTCACACTTGATCTCCTCTTTGGGTAAAAGGTGGCTATTGAGGTTCCGCATTTTCAGGGCATCCACTTGATCTTACGATGGCAGTGGAGTAGTAACAGTGCTATTAGCGATGCTGAAAGCTGCTTCCGCATGAAGAATCCATGCGAGGGACAGCTTAGCAGAATCTTTGTAATAGCTTATTATGAGAAAAGTCTGAAACAACATACCGCCTCGCTACCATCTCACTGATGAATAACACCAGGCCGTGATGAACATAGATTGAATTTAGCTTTTGGGAGGTTTACAGTTGGCGATAGCGTAGCTGCCATTAGGCTTGATAATGTCGAAAGCCTCTTAGCATGACAGAACCAGTCAGTTTTGCGGTCGCGAAACCACTCGCAGTTATAATCAAGGGGTTACAGTATTTCATCCAATTCTGAGGCCCAGCAACTGCATTGCTGGGGTTGTGGTCAGACTTGCTCAAGCCCACTGCGTCTCGCTGATCATGGTAGGCAGCTAACATGCGGCACTATCACGAGCCGACACAAAAATGACTTTAATTTCCAAACTATGTTCATCTCTTTATTTCAATCTATGTACTAGAGAACAAATTCTTGAATTTGCTATGCATCCCAATCACGAAACATCCGTCGCCTCACGGGCCCAATGCCGCGAAAATCAGCGAATCGATTACAGCTCCTTAAAGTAGGCAAGCATCTCGGGGTACTTGGGAGTACCGAGACCGGTAACAGGGTCCCAGCCGGAAGCGGCCTTGAATCCCTTTCCATTGCAATTACCGCCGCCGCCGCTCTGGTCGCCAGAAGTAATGTCGTTGAACATGGACGGGTTCTTGTATAGAGCGGGATTGACAAAACCGAGGGGCTTCTTGCCAGCCGAGATGCGCTCCTCGTTGATTCGGTTAATGATGGCGGCAAAGATGGGAGCAGACATCGAGGTACCGCCGTTGAGGATCTTGTCGCCGTTCAAGACCTCGGCACCATTGTCGCCAAGAGCGGCAACGTCGGGGAATCCGCGACCAGCCTTGTTGTAAATGCCAGTCTTGGGAATGACGCCATCCTTGGTAGAGTAGTTGGGGAAGCCAGGGTCGTGCTTGGAGAACCAGGTCGAGACGGCCGACTTTTGGTAGTCGGGCTGGGACCAGATGTTGCTGAATCCACCGCCCGAAGCAAAACTTGTCGTGGCAACTTCGGCGTCATCAAGAGAGTTACCCTCGGGAATGTATACAGCACCGACAGATGTCACGTATGGGCAAGAAGCAGGCGCTGCGGGGTTGAAAACTTGACCGTTGCTTCCTTTGCATTCGCCGCCGTGGTTGCCAGCGACACCACCGTCACCAGAAGCAAAGACAATAGAGACGCCCTGAAGACCAAGCTTCATAAACTCATCGCACTGTCTCTTCTGGTAGTTGACAGGCCACCAGGCCTCAGACAGCCCGTAAGAGACAGAGATGACATTTGTAGGTTTAAAGGTGCCGCACTCTTCATTCTTAGTAGTGCCATCGACCTTGGGGTCGTCACCGGTCTCACCGTAGGCAGTGGACGTGCAGTACGAGCCATCAATAGCATCGAGGAAGACGTTGAAAAATCCAGGCGTCGAGCGGCTGAAATTGTCCTTTGACTGGAACAGCTCCGTTCCCTGTGGATAGATGATGGGGATCGCCATGTCAAAGTCCAGTGCAGCTTCGCCTGCGGCATACTCAGGATTCGGCTTCTGGCCATTGAAGTTGAGAAGGTCGACCTTGGGCCCAGTACCCTTGGGGATGCTAGGGGCATAGGCCGTGTAGAAAATGTCAAGGTCTGATTGCTTATACATTTCGTCATTGTCCTCAAAGACACCCAGACGGTTGCTAGTCGAGTTGAGGGTAGCCTTGGGGATCTTGTACTTGTCGGCAATACACTGAGGGGTAATGACAGTGTCGCAGTCTGTAGATTCTTTTCCTGAGGGATATGGCTTGATATGAGAGGGCCTGCGATTGACGTCGTCCCTCTTCTTGAGGGCGCCAGTAAAGATGGCCGGAGCCACGAAGTCGACAACGTCGGAGATGGCACGGGGCAGATGGTACTCATCAGCTCCGAGATGCTGCGACCCGGTGCTTCTGTGTTCATAGACGTGATACTTGGTTTGTAGGAGCGACTCGAGCTTTTCAGTTGTGGCCTGGAAGTCAACAAAGCCTCTGCTCTTGGGCACAGTAACGTTGTCGATTCCAGCCTCCCTGAGCCACTTGGTGACCTTGTCAATGGAGTCGGCATCAGGAGCAAAGAGCTCCGTGACCTCATCCGAGGTGTAGTGCTTGCCGTAGTTGGGAGAGGCAGGGTCGGAGACGGCCAAAAGCAGCTCCATTCCGTGCTCAAGGTTACGCTGCTTCAAGGCGATGCGGGCCGGAATCGTGGCCGTGCCATCAACAGCCTCGGTAGACTTGCGTAGAAGAGGATGCGCCTCGCGCTTCTCGTGCTGGACATGGTCTCCGAGAGGGATGCCGAGGGCAGCCGCGCAAAAGGCGCTGAGGAAAACGGCGGCAATCTTCATTTCTTCACAGACGATGCAATGGTGTCCGACTTGGAGATGGATAGTCTGGAAGATGAGAATGCTGTGAGGGTATTGAGAGCTGTTGAGGACATGGAGCACGACGACATTTTATAGATGACGGAGACGGAGAGCCGACTCATGATTGCCGACGCCCGAGCGCTCTCGAGGTTCCGACGTGGAGCAGGTTGCGAGCATTGTTTAGCTTACGGAGCTGTCGCGATAATCTGCCCCTCCATTGTAGGGCATTGTCTCCTCTTGTCCCTCGTGTTCTGCAAAGAGCTAGGTGATAACAAGAAGGTGCGGTGCTGGTAAGGTGCGGGCCATCACGGTTGGGCCTTATCCGGTTATCTGACTGAGGTCGCATCCATCTAGTTCACCTTCCTGATTTGCTAGGTCTAGAGAAAGAATGAAAGCGGGTATGGCACCGGAAATACGATGCACAATGAGATTAGCGTAGATGGCCAAACTTGGATGCCCGGGTGGCTTCATTATCGTTTACCGGTTTACTATAAAATGTTGATGGCGGCCTAGTGATGGCGTTGCGTAGAACGGCGATCGTCCCCTCTTGGCATCCATGTATCTCGATCTCATCTTCTTGGCGAGGTGTGCGTCATGGATGCCAAGGCTGTCTTAGCAACTGATCAAGGAGGAGAAATGCGCTGTTTCGGAAATAGGAAGGTCTTTTTTTTGCGTATGGGTGTTGCGCAGAGGGGTCAATGCGGACATGGTCAGAGAGTGGTTTTGAGTCCCTTTCAAACTCCCGTCGGTTCGTCAGTTGCATTTGCCAAGAAATCCATTTCGTAAGTTTGTATGCAGTAGAGTTGCATTCACGTGGAATAAAGCCAGAAGCATGATAGTGTGGACGTTTTGTTGCATCTTGGATGGAGTTGTCTTCAGTCGAAGCAGGTCAAACGACAGTCTATCAACCATGAATCCGCCGATCATGACAAGCGTTACCCTGATGATTGCACTAGCACCGGTTACTATGACTTGATATGATAAGAAGGTCCACTGTAGAGCCTAAAGTTGTGTGCACAAGAAGAAGTCTATAAGCCGCCGCCAGGCGTACATTTCCAAGCATAGAGTGCCATCAAGTGCAAAGTTTATTAGACGCTAACTTGGCTGCCGCTCGACCATGTGAATGGGTATGACGCTGTCTAGGTGGTTAAGGATCTAGTAATCTAGTATGTACATATTCAGCTTCGATGCATAGGATATGCCGAGGACCATCGCGGAGGGTCTTTATTACTATTCAAGCACTACTTTGCAGTATGCTGAGTGAGCTCAAAAAAGGTCGATTTTGCCATGACATTATTCTCTCCATTGTCTGGCCTTGAAAGAATTGCCACGGACTCGAACTACATGTCCTTCGCTACTAATCGCCAATCCCGAGAGCCACTATTCGCGGCACAGTTATGCTTTGCTCCGCCTGTTCTTGCATATTGTACATGGCTAGCTACTCTCTCTTGCTAACTAGCATCCAGCTTCTCCAAAGCATTTAGCCCGCCAAGCAGTAAGTTGACGATGTTAGCGTCCCCTCGAGCTTGAGAAAACGCCTCCTTCCCTGTGCCGGCCGCATCCACACCATACTGCGAGCCAAATTCGCCAACAAAGTTGTCAAACGTGGTAGCGGCCTTGTTGCGGCAGATCCCGCACATGAGATGGGTAAAGCCGTCCGCGGTGAAGCCCGCGCGCGGAAATAGCCCCATGACCGCAGAGTACTCGTCCAAGGTGATCAAGTTGTCGCCTCCGGGGCCGTTGGGGAAATACGGACCCTGGAAATCGGCAAGAATGCCGCAGGCGGCGACGGCGACCTCGGGAGCGGCGTACCTCGCGATGCTGAATGTGGTGTGCAGCGCAATAACGTCCCAGCATCGCTGGATGCGGCTCTGGTCCCAGGCCGCAGCCTCGGGTCCTTGTTGCTGTGCGTTGAATGTGCGGATAAAGTCGCGGGCAATGTTTGCGCCGTCCACTTCGAATCGCTTATCTGAAGACAACAGGTCCTCGGTCTCGGCCCAGCCCATGTCGTGCAAGATGCAGCTGAGAACAACCAGCTCCAGGTCGAGCTCGCTTTCGGAAAAGGAAGCGTCTTTCTTGGCGATAATGGCAGCCCAGTAAGCCGACCGCACGGCATGGTTGAATGTCAGGACATTGCAGTGCTCTTTTGCATATTCGAGTGCCGCGTTGACGATTTTGGTGCGTGGAAATTCCACTCCAAAGCTGACAAGATTGGGCAGCGCGTCGTACATGGCTTCTATCGAGTATTTAGCTTGAAAAGAGGCAATACAGCAAGGCCACTTCGTGTGGCTTGGAAAAAGAATGTCAACCCAGTGAGTGCATGGTGGCAAGGAAATCCTTGCTGTAGCGGGTTAACCCTAGCGATACATTCCATCACTTAACTGCTCCTTGGCAGCTACCCCCCCAATATGACTGGGGCTTATTATCCATTTCCGATGAGACCCGTATCATGATATGATGCCTGCGGATCGAGGCAGTCCGACTTGCTTACGATACCCGGTTACCTAAGGGCCGGTCATGAGCGTTATCCAGTATCAATAACCCCAGAGTTGGTGGTGCGTCGTGCGCCTTTGCGTTGTAGTTCTTGGCGACCCCAACATCTATCTGCTCGTCCAATTTATTTATTTCTTGCTCTCGGGCTATTTCCATATATTAATTACTGCCGGGAAGCTGACTCGCGGCCATCTGAACCCGGCGATGTATCGATTTTAGAACGCCACAGAAGCCGATCCCACTTTAAGCTTGACCAGCATCGCAACTACGGGCGGCGAAATCGACAATTTTGTCAAAATTCTATACAAAACCCTAGTATCTACTATATTACCCACTACCTTATACAGCTACTATACTGCCAGACTGGCTATACGGCTGCTGTACTAGCCACTGAACTAGCTGTACTGCGGTACTGGCTACTGTACTGGCTGTACTAGCCACTGTAACTGACCTCTGTACTGGCTGAATTGGCTGAACTGGCTACTGTACTGGCTGCTTTATGTAATAAAGCGATTCTTACTATACGGAGTACCATAGAGGGTACATGTATTGAGAATAACTGAAGTCTGACAGAATTGTCGATTTCGTCGCCCATAGCAACGCTCCCGTCTTATTCCCCTCCATGATCTGTATTATACGCCTCTTGCTCTCTATTTACGAGCAGAGGCTGCCTTTTGGGGCTCTGGAGCTGGAATTGCATGCTATTTTCATTTCAAGGTTTTATCCCCCTATGTCTCCATGTTCCATTCTGAAACTAAAAATACAAGACTTTTTCACTCCCACTCTCAAAGCCGGCTCGTGCTGGACAAGTACGAGTTGCCGACCTGCAGCACTCGCACCGCCTCCTTGACCATGTCGTCGACAATCTTGGCGGCGGGCTCGACTGAGTGAATGGAACCGGCAACCTGGCCCATGATGTGGGGAAAGTCAAAGTCGCGGCCCTCGTCCAGATCGTGCTCAAACGGCACGATGCCCTTTTCGCAAAGCGCCTTGATCTCCTCGGGCCGCTTGTGCCAGCCCTCAATGTACTCGTTGACCTTGAGGCGCAGCGGACGGCCCGAGATGACGAGCGTGGGCTCCGTCTGGTCGTACGTGCAGCTGACAACCTCCTTCTTGTGCTCCTCGCTCGTGTTGCCCTCGACCGAGGCGACGAAGCGCGTGCCGACCCAGACGCCGACGGCGCCGTTGACGAGCGACGCCGCGAGGCCCCGGCCGTTGGAGATGCCGCCCGCCGCCACCACCATGGCCGTCTGCCCATTCAGCAGCGGCGGCCGGTAAGTTTGGGCAATGTCCACGACGGCGGGGATCAGAATCGAGGTGGCGATGCTGGACGCGTGGCCGCCGCCCTCGCTGCCCTGCGGAATCACAGCGTCGACGCCCAGGTCCAGCGCCTTCTTGGCGTGCTTGGGGTGGCCGACCATGTTCATGACGAGGATGCCGGCCTTGTGCAGGCGGTCAATGACGCTCTTGGGCGGGGTGCCAATCGCCGACACAAAGACGTGCGCGCCGCTCTCAATCGTCAGGTCAATCAGCTCGTCGAGCTTGCCGTTGGTGTAGTCGTGGTTGGTCTTGCGCGCGCCGTCGCCAATCTTGGGCAGCGCCAGGTCGATGCCCCACGGCAGGTCGGGGCTCTTGAGCAGCGACTTCATCTCGCCGATAATCTCGCGCAGCTGGTTCGGCGAGTACATGATGCCGCCAATGACGCCGAGGCCGCCCGCGTTGGACACGGCCGCCGCCAGCTTGCCGCCGGCGACGTGCGCCATGCCCGCGAGGATGACTGGGTGCTTGATGCCCAGGCGGGTGGTGAGCGGCGTGGTGATGGGGCCCGTGGGTGCCATGGCTGATGATATGTGAGTATGGGGTTAAAATGAAGAATAAAAGAAAGATTGAAAGGTAAATCTGTTGGTGTGCTGCCCCCGTCACCTTGATATAAACCCCATGGCCTCGGACGCGGTTATATGGTCTGACAAGGTCTAAGCCAGCTTACAGCGGTCGTGGCGTCCGCTATTAGCGGATGGGCGCGCTAGCTTGACACCGAGGTTCGGCTACTTGCCACTGTTGGGAGCACTCTCCACGTTTTTTACCCCGCGCTGTAGGAGCGGAGTGTGGGGGACGATTCGAATCCATAGCCGTGCGCCATCAAGGCATTCCTCAACATGATCTGGCACTCTCATTGACATTCGCTATCGTGCGGCGATTTGCGGATGAACCGGATAAACGTACACGAGCTGTGGTCTAGTAGTCGAGGGGCAATGCGGATAAATCGGCCGACGACGATACTCTAGGCGCTGGATGGATCAGGTTTGCCGCGGATCGCGAGGAAGAACCAGGCATTTATAAAAAAGCCCGACAAGACCGACAATGAATCCCCGTACGCTTCGCCTAATAGTCCCCTAGTAATCAGATTGACTCCCCGAACCCCGACCGACACTCCCCGGGCGAAACTCAAACTGCCCACCGACATGAGATTTATTGGCATATAACAGATGATAGTAGCAATGCTCAACGTATCTTTTCCCAGTCGAAAACACATTACTGTAGTGTACATTGGCACTATTTACGCTATGTGGTATCTTTAAAACAAAAGATTCGATCGTGCTTAGCAGGGGCTCATTTTACTGCTTCTTATCATCAGTCGCATTCTTCTCCAAGACATTCTCCGTGTGCGCAACGGACGCTTCCGAATCGGTCGGGCCCAGACCAAGCTGCGAGACATCCCAGCCCTTGCTCTCAAGATACTGCCGGAATTTTCTGTCTTCCTCGGCGATGGTGTCCTGGCCGACGTTGGGCAGACAGAAAAAGGCGACGGCGGCGGAGAGAAGGGCGAGACTAGAAGCGACCCAGAATGGGTACTGAGCAGACTGCGTCTTGTTGCCGCCGGCTTTTTCAATGGCAGGGAAAGCGTACGTGCCAACAAAGGCACCAATCTTGCCAATGGCGGCCGCAATACCGTAGTAGCGGCCACGAACACCCGTGGCGCACGTCTTGGCAGCCAAAAGACCAATGTTGTTGCCAGGGCCGAGCTCGCCAAGAGCCTGGAAGATGCCATACACCACGGCGAAAGCGGCGACGTGCTTGGAAATGGAGTCATAAACGCCAGCCATGATGTAGCCAACAATAGCTTGGGCCGAGACACCAAAGATGAGGGCATACTTGGGCCCAATCCAATCACTAACAAAGGCACCAAGAATAGTTCCCGGAATATAAAACAGATTAATGACGGTGTTCCAGCCGAAAATGGTCGTCAAAGGGGCGTTCTTGGGGTAAATGGAGCTGAGAATATCGGACGAGTATATACCAAAGGCGTAGGCGGAGAACTAGGAGAAGATCAGTTGATTTATCTGGGCTGGGGTTGACCAAAAAGCTTACGTCGTAAAGGAACCAGATGACGGAGACGGCAGTCAATCGAAACCAATAGTATTTGAGGACCAGTGAATATGGAGTGGCGCGGCGCATAGACTCCCTGGCAAACTCCTCGGGCTCTTTGAGGCGAAGCCGGAGAACAAATAGAATGAGGGGGAAGACGACTCCAATGCCTAAGCTAGTGCGCCAGATCGTCTCGTAATGGCCATTGTGGGCGGCGGCGGCGACAACATCTAAGGTTCGACAAGTGAGCAACAAGACGGTGCAGGGGAGCGAAAATGGAGTGTTGACAGTACGTACAAGGGACAAAGGCTCCGATAACAAAGCCAACATCAATCATTGAGTTGGTAAAGAGGATGAACCAGCGGTTGCGAGTGCCACGCTTGAGCTCACCAGTGGACTCGGCGCAACCGACACTACCAGCAGGGTATTCACCTATGCAACAAGAGTTAGTCTGTAAGTTCTTTACGCAAATAGGGCTGGAAAATGGGGGAACATACCTCCAATGCCGATACCCACAAAGAATCGCCAAGCGGCAAGCATATTGAACATGCCGACGGCCTCGCCATGCCAGTAAGATCCAGCCGCGAGGGCAGTGAAGATGATCAGAATGGCGGTCGAGGTGACGAGCGAGTTCGATCGTGACCAATGGTCCGAAGTGAAGCCAAAGATGAGCTGGCCAAGCACGGTGCCAGCGAATGCGACGCTGGCGACAACGTCCTTGGCGCGCGAAGTGTCATAAATTTTGCCATATTGTCTTGACAGGGCGGTATTGACGGAGCCAATGACCTGAACAGAATTGAACAGTTAGCAAGAGACGCAATGGATTGAAGCAGGAGAGCGCAGGTCAGGGCGTACGTTGTTGATGTAGCCATCGGAAAAGAGACCAGCACCGCAGGCAAAGACGGGCAGGGCAGCCTGGAAAAAAGTCTTGCGCTGGAGAGCATCCTCAATGGAGGGCTTCTGCAGGTCCTCGGTGTGATCGCCAGAGTGGACGACAGGGACGTCCTTGGATTGAATGTCTGACATGGTGGCGGGTGGAATTCGCAACGCCGTGCAGATGGAAACCCGTCAAGCGGTCCGTGGCGCGGGGAAACGCAAATCAGAGTTTGAAACGCTAAAAAGGCCAGCACAGCACGAAGGGGGAAAAAAAGAAGAGAAAGAGGAGAATGGGCCAAGTGTGGACTTTTTCAATGAGAGAAAACAGGCTGAGGTACCGTAATCTGACAGTAAGTAGCGCCAAACGGTTCGGGCATGTTAGACCGGAAGACGGCACAGACAAAGACGGAGCCCCCACAGCTAGTGTGAAGAACCAAGCCGGGCATAGTGGGGCGAGGCGTTCGGCCGGGGCTGCAGTGAGCAAATGAGAGTGCGGAGAGGCGCTCCCAGTGGCGCATGATAGAAGGAAGATACAGTGGCTGTTAGCTGTTCAGTATATTCCCGTTTTCGTTCCGTGTAGCGTCTTCCGAGGTCGTAGTGAGGCTGCCACCCAGCGGCGGCAGTGTCCGGCTTGGATAAAACCGGGGGTTGCTCGCGCCATCTGCACACCAGAGTGGCAGGCATTTCTTTTTCCGGTTTCTTTTCCGCGTTGGTGGCTGTTTTCATCCTGCGAAATGAATAAATGAGGAGGCCGTAGGCATTTTCGTAGAGAAAAACAAAAGATATTTTCTGAAATTGCTGACTACCAAGTCAGGTCACTGGTGGATGTTGGATGCAAGAAGGCAATAAAGCGTCTAACTAGACTCGCTTGCCGGCCCTCGTTGAATGCAGCACGTGGGCGCAGCTATTGGTGCTGAAGCTGCAACGACACTCTGTGAGCGATGCCCGGTTTGCCGGTGTTTATTGTGCATTCTCGACATGACCCCAGTCCACCGGGGCCATGTTGCTGCCCTTGCCCTCCATGACGGCCTCGAGCTTATCCTCGACAGTAACCCAGCCCTGGCGCTTCTGAGCGATAGCATAGCCAATAGGGCCGCGCCATTCCCTCCACCACGTCTCTTCGGTTTGAACGGCACACTTGCGGCCGGGCTCTCCACTGCGAGACGAGGCAAAAGGCCACACGGACTTGACAACCTCGTACTTGTTCTTGCCGGCAAAGAGGCTGGTGACCGAGGTGAAGAACTGATTGACCTTGTCGGGGTTCTGGACGGTAATCTTGCTGTGGGTGACGACAAATGTGATTTCAACGTTGCCCTTGTACTTGAGCGAGGCGATGAGGCTGCGCATCTGGCCGTCGATCCAGCCGACATCAAGGTTGGCGACGACACGTTCGAGGGTGAAGCTCTTGATACCGGCGGGATCCTCGACGAAACGGCGGCACCACTCGTCGAGGCCGCCGTCGCCGACCTCGGGCAGGACGTCGGGGCGGGTGGAGCCGCGGTAGGCAACCTCGTTGTGGCCGACACAGCGGATGTAGTCCATGCGGGCCCGGCCGTCCTCGGGGATAAGCAGGGCCATGAGGTTGAGCTTGACCTCGAAATCGACCTTGCGGCCGCGGTTGCCCTTGACGACAATGTAGGGCTTGGGCGGGACCGAGGCCTGAGTGCGGATGAGGGTGACGAGGGCGGCGGCATTGTTGGACAGATACTCGGCTTTTGACGTGAGCGTCGTCAGGTCCGAGGAGAGCTTGAAGAGGGGCGGCGAGTAGATGCGGTAGTCAACCTTGGGCAGACCCGGATACTGCGGGAAGCCCTTGGCGGCCATGGTACCATTGTGCGGGTAGCTGTCGTCGACGCTGGGCTGCTCAATGGCCGCAGATGCGGCCGGGTCGGACGGGCCCGAGTAGGGCGGAGGTGTCTGGGGACGAGAGTGCGCCTGGTGACGGAGGTCGACATGGCTACGCTGTACCCGCGGAGTATGTGGTGGTGGTGGAGGCGATGGCGACAGCGACTGTGACTGCGATTGTGATCGTTGGCGTGGCTGCTGCTGCAGTTGTTGCTGCGTTTGCTGAAGTTGTTGGCGAGCGGCGCCTTCGGCCTCGGCGCGGGCAGCGTGTGCGCGGGCGAGCTGCAGCTTTTCCATGTTGCGGACTTGTGTGCAGGGAGCGTCGTTGGGGGAATTGGAAATTTATTATGTCGTCAGGGGTCGTCGAGTCGTCGTCAATCGTCAGAGAAAGGATGAGGAAGAGGAGAAAATTCGATCAATGTTGGTTTGATCGTCTGTGAGCTGGACTGGGTATGGCTGCCTTTTGCTTAGCCGCTGCCTGATTGCCTGGTTATAGGCTGCCTAGGTAGTTACAGTGGGTGTGCCTAGTGGCTCCAGGCACCCTTGTTGTGGAGAGATCCCTATAGGTAGTTTGCCAGCGGTGATGAAAAGGCTGCCGAAGTACTCCGTAACCATTAGCGTGCGGGTTGTCAAATCCACGACACAGAGAATATGACCAGCTGATGAAGTCTGGAAAGAATATTCGAAGATTTGCCAAGATTTTTTTACGCTGATGTTAAGCGAGCCCTTTTCATCAGTCGTCTGTTTTTCTCACCGTGGCGCAGGCTGACCCGCCGTACTATCGCCTGTCTTTTTGCGTCAGCGCCCGCAAAACAGCATTCAGCTTCTCGCACAAGATTTTCTCTAGTTTGGATTCTAGCGCAGGCTATTCGCGACATGAGGACTAATCCGGTTAGTTGTCTACGTTGCTACAGGGCGTCCTCGACAGTTTCACATGCTTCCACTTATCACAAGTTCCCTGGGCCAGTGGATCTCGTATTAGCTACTGGGAACTAACGTTATAGGTTGCTAGGTTGCTAGGTAGTTTACAAGTGGCAACTCTCGGCCCGCAAACAAGGGTTCGGCAAGGCAAGGGAAAAGGCTGCTGACAAGAATAACGGATACAAAGGCAGATCATTTGGTATCAATCAAACAATCCCTCTCCAGCAAGTTCTCAATATTTTACACCATACCTTCACTGCCTGGCTTCTTTTGACACGTCACCCTCGACGCCACGGCTGGGAGTTACCAGTAGTCTGCTGCGCCGCATCAGCTATGCAGCAGCAGGCATATATTATTTGCAGCCTCGTGAGAAACAGGGAATAAAGCTTACTGCCGATACTATCTATTAATGGGCCTTGAAGCAATATGTACATATCTATACGTCCTTCATCATTGCCTACTTTTCGATCCCTCACTGGCTACTCGGTCTTGGCTTTCGCAGCATCAGGCAGTTTTCTACCTTGTCAGGGCCACCCCATTTACTGAAATCAGTCACCAATACTTGGACAGTCTCGTAGCCAAACTTTTCGTACAGCGGCCGTCCCTCATCCGAAGCCTCGAGATACGACTCCAGGCCGTGCTTGTCAGCCTCGTCCGCAAAATACTGCAAGACCATCGACGCCGCGCCTCGTCTCTGATATGCCGGGTCCGTATGAAGTAGCTTCAAGTCTGGATAAGCCAACGGGGTCAGCCTCGAGAAAATCTTTTCAATTGACATGCAACTGGGCATTACTTACAGAGATGCGGCTTGTTGCCCATCCGCTCATTCCACTCCCTTGTCATGCCGCCAAAGAATTGCTCACACGCCTCCGGGTTTGACCCGGGCCCCCAGACTTTCTTGGTCGGCGGCGGCGGCGTCGACTTCCAGAGGTAAGCCATGCCAAAGCACACCATGCCGTGCAGGCCCTGCGCGAGCCGGTCCTCATCGACCACCTTGATCCACAAACACGACTCTGGATCCGCGCGGAGGCTCTGGAGCATTATGTTCTCCCGTGCGGCATCTGAGTCGTTCCCAGCAGGGCCGGGGAAAATAATGCTACTGATGGGATCACGACTGTAAGCCAACTTTTCAATCGCCACCGACCGTGCGGCGTCTTGCTCGCCCGCAGGCATCACTTTGAAGCCCATGGTTGCGGTTTGGTTCAAGGGAGCAAGTCCGAGCCGCGACACTATTCAGTAAAAAGAGCTGAAGAGGATTCAGAATCCGCAAACAAGAAAACAAAGGAACGAGATGCCAGGCACTTTTATGGTGTCCCGCCAAGCTTCTCCAGGTTTCCATTTCCCGGCGTGCTTGATGTGGCTAGGCGCTGGTGCCACTATTATTGGCTACTCCCAAGGCCGTAATAGTCTGCTTAGCAGGATTAAAGGGTGCGTTTAGCATGAATGATCAAAAGAAATTTCTCCCACTGGAGACCATCTTCTCATTTTCAAGGTGTGACCAACATGCACTTGACAGTTGGGTGCTGGCATCGGTGAAGAGACTGTCAGTCTAGGTTACGAACTCTACTGACGACATCTCATCATGCTTGTTCTGGTCGGCCACTTGCACAGTAGTTAGATATATGATTGCTATTCAACACATATGAGAGTGAGACTCGCTCCTCGGAAATAATTGAATGTACCTGCTTAGCACCCGATTTCGTGTCATGCAAAACGCTAGAAACCTTTTTAACGCCTCGAAGGGTCTATTGAGAGGACCTCAGCGGTCCACTCGACAAGTTGTCAACCCACGACTTGTCACGAAGGGTTCAAGTTGAGCTAAGCAACATGAAACTTTGCCGTTTATCAGATGATCTAGGATATTGCTTAAACGAGTCGTGTTATCCAACAGACTGCCCATAATGCCCATAGTCCCCGTCAGCAACAGATCCATTCACCTCATTCAAAATGGTCGCCCTCGGGCATCTCATCATACGTCGTGTTTGACCATACACTCATCGCCGGCTTTCCCTCATCATCGATCCACGCACGATACATGCCGCCGGCGTTGTAACTCATGAGAATCTCGCCACGAGTCTCCACCACCACGCCCTGCTCGTCGCGCGTCACCACGCCTTCGATGCCAATCATGCCGCCCTCGCCTTCGCCCGTGACGCCCCAGCGGTCGCCCGCGCTGCGCTGCAGCTCACCCCCGGGCCCGACGACTGCGCGCAGCGCCGCCGCGCCCGTCTCGGGCTTCCACCGGGCCATGGCCGCGACGGTGCGCACGGCGTTGACGCGCAGGAAGGAGTCGCCGTTGCCGGTGCCCGATGCGGCCAGGCATCGCGTCGTCGTCAGCGTGCCGCCGCCGCCGACAGGAACGGGTGTGTACAGAAACGGTGTCGGCATGCAGTCGGCGAGGAAGCCCCGCAGAGAGCCGGTCAACTCAATCGGTGCGCGCGCGGAGCGCACCAGCCTATCCCATGCCGTCATCGTCGTCGTCGTTGTACCTGTGGGGTCGCCCGTCTCCGTCCACTCCTCGGCCCAGAACCCCGCGCCGGGAACGGGCGTGTCGCCGACGCGGCCCGTCAGCTTGTTGGTCATGCCGCCGGTGCTCGTCGCCGCGCACACAACGCCGTGCTCGTCCATGGCGACGGCGCCGCACGTGCCCTGCGGGAGATACTCGTCCGCCGCCCACGTACAGCTCGCCGCCCTCCCATCGCGCTCCTTCTCCAGTGCGCGCACGTGCTCGTCCCAGCGCTGCCGCGTGAAGAAGTAGCTCGGCTCGACCATGGCGCAGCCGTACCCGCGGGCGAGCTGCTCAGCCGCCTCGCCGTAGAGCTGCGTGTGGCCCTGCGCTGACGGCGCGTCCAGGCTGCTGCCGACAAGAGCCGGCGGCTGCGACTCGTGCCGCCCGGTGCCGCCCCCGCCAAGGTCCTGCTCGCCGTGCTCGAGCATGGCGCGCGCGAGCAGCACGGGGTTGCGCACGTGTCGCAGGCCCATGACGCCGACGCCGCGCTTCTTGAAGCCCCGGGAGACCATGACGGAGGCTTCGAGCTCATTGGTGCCGTCGCGCGTGAAGACGGCGCCGTGGCCGCTGTTGAACAGCGGGTTGTCTTCGAGCTGCACCACGGCGTGCGTGGCCACCTCGAGCGCCGAGGGACGGCGCGGGCCCGGTGTGGAGCGGGGGCCGTTTTTGTCCTTGGGGTCACTGATGGTGGTCATCATGTACGCATGCGTGCTTGTGATCTGTATCGCGGCGTCGGTTAGTTGTCAGCGAAACTACCGTTATATTTGTGCGTAGATAGATCACTGTCAACGTACAATCCTGAGAAGTGCCGTTCTGTACTGTTCGTACTTGTTGACCGGGAAGCCATGCCGGACAATATTGCCTGCGCCGCCGTGGATAACGATTCGAGGCGTGACGGTGCCGCCCGAGCCGTGCTTCTCAGAATACATGTCGGCTGCTGAGTATCAGAGTACTCACTCTATCAAAGCAGATTCATAGAGTTATATGCTGCTGTATATGATTGGCGCGTCCGGGACGGCGATGTACGAGGTAGAGGCAAGGTCACGTATGCCTCGGTTCCGGTACCCTGAATGTATTAGATTAGGTAAAGCGCCGTTGATATGATACCAGGATGTCCCCAGCCCCCCCACACACTAATTTGTTGGGGCGGTAGCGGCTAGCAAGCTGGGGTTGACAGTTATCCATTCGTAGTTACTGGTATCAGTAGGTAGTGTAGGCAATTAGGTAGGTAGGTGGGCAAGTCAAACGCGCAAGCTGAGCCTTCGATCAAGAAAGCACGGATATTCAACATTCAGATTTGGGCCCTATATGCTTCGTACAAGTAAGTATGCAAGGAATCGCCATGTAATGTATTGGATCGCGCCAACTGTAGTCGTTTGCCTCCAGCCACAACATCATGCGGCTGATGTGCCCTGCCAGGGCCTTACCCATGTACTGTTGACGATCAGCGGGAAGAAACTCCTTGTGAGCAGCGCCAGCTTTCCCGAGTAAAATATTATTCTGAAGAAAAAAAAAGAAAAGAAAACCTCGTTTTTAAACGCCTGCTTCTTGGCCATTTACGGCCGGATATCGATTTGCCGAGACTGTCAAGTCGCCATAGTAAAACTCCGTCAGCGCCCCAGAACAAGATTTCCGTCGAGTGGTAGTAATTGAAACATGTTAAGTCATTATTGAGCCATAAAGTGCCTTTATGCAAGGCCAGCAGCCACCCTGATGGCGTTGTTGACGTCCTTGACCCGAACGCCTGGGTGCTTGCCCATGCAAACAGACCTTGAGGCCAGTTCTGATTCGCTTGTTAGCAGAGTCCACCTCGAATCATTTCGCCGGATGAGACTGACCTTCGACCAAGACTCCCACACTGATAGTCAACTTTGGCTTTTGCCACGGAGTCGCGTTCCAGGCATTTTCCATGCCAGGTGCGCAAATGTAAGGCAACAAACCAGTAGCCTGAGCAGAGCTATTGGGCTGCATCGGCATTTGCTGAAGTAGCACGTGGTTGCCGGTCATGTTCAGCGGCATTGAAACAGAAACATGTGTATTCTGGTTGTCAAATCCGGACGATTGGGATGAAAAGGATCCATGAGCTGTTAAAACTGGAGGCATCGTATCGTTCAAAGTGTTTACATCCACCTCTGCATCAACAAACTCCACCTGCTGCGGGATGTTGATTCCGAGCTGGCGCAAATAGAGCTCGATCTCGTCGGCATTCAAGAATTCCTTTTCGAACCCAAAAGTCAATCTGATGCGCTGCTCCATCTTTTCCTCAAGAGGACCCTTTTGTGGGTTGGCCTGGTCCTGGAACGGCATGACCAGGTTGGCTAGTTGCTGTGATAGACGTCGCGCGATCGTTTCTCGAGATTCAAAGAGCAGTGAAAAGCCAAAGACGGCGGCGTATCGCTCAGGCGGCGGGTTCGCCATCGACGCCAAAAATAGACCACGCTCTGTCGTCCTCCTCTGCAGTCGACGGCCGAATGAGAGTTCATGGTATGACAAGGAGCTCGTCAGAGGCAGCGTCGAAAAGGGTGAAGTGATGGCTGCATATCCAGCAAGATTGGGCACGACATCCATATCGGTGTAGAGCGGGAATGACGCATTGTCGGGCGTAGCCTGCGCGATAACCTCATAAGAAGTCATTGAGTCTACTGCCGTCCTACTCCCCGGAGATGGAGCCAACTGAGTGTGTCCGGAGGTGTCTTGCTGAGATTTTGGGGAGCTCTGGGTTCCAATTGATGAGCCGCAGCTGGCCTCTGGTGGACCTCGAAAGCCGTCGATGACTGTTGTGCGTTCATCCTCTGGAGAAATGTAGCCCGTCTCCCCTACGTTCCGGCCATTGATCCGGAGAAAGTTGTCCGTGACGGCTCTGAATCGGTTAGCAGTCTCTGATGATGCATCCAAGAGACCCTGCGCCAGTACGAGATCGTGAAATCTGTGAAACTCGCGGCTCATATCGGCATTGCTCTTTTCCAGCTCCTTGACCTTTTCCTCCAGGCTGGTAATGGCATTATCCTTTCGATGCCGATAAGCCCTTTGCGCAAGACGAATTTGCGTCCTCCGCCGCTATGTCGATATTAGATGTGATAGGCCACAGGCCGTCAAATCAAGCACTCACATCGGCAGCAGTCTCGTCTTTGGTGTCTAATCGCGGCCGTCCACGCGCGCGCTTCTGACTCTGCTCTTCTGTTTCCCCGTCAATTTTCTCTACGCTCGGAGACGACTTCCGCTTGCCTGTCACCGGCTTGACGGCGTCCACGACGGCCTGCCCAGCCAACCCCGTCGCAAAGACATTGCCGAGGGGCGACTCGATCACTGGCGGTTCCGTCTTCATGGCGGCGATGGTAGATGCACTGAAAGTCCCGGCAGAGTGAAGCTGGGTGATTGATACGACGAAAAAGACGTCGTCTTGGCCCCTCTCTGTCGAGACTTGCTCCTGCACGGCTGATGCCGATGGCGACTCGTGGGTGGAGCCTCACGGCGGTCGATAGTGTAAATCGGCTGAAATGCGTTCCTAAGGTTGTTTCCACTAGGCTCGCATCACTTCGGTACCTACATTCCCTCAGTATATGAATACCTATATTTCTTAGTAACAGCCACTCACTGCCCCAGGCCAATTGAGAATAACTTTGAGCCAAACTGCACTACCTATCGACCGCCGTATAATAAGCCTTGACTTTATCGCTCTCGGATTGCCCCGATGACTGTCACAAGTCGCAGTCCGATTTCCGCGCGGCCTGGCCCAGTGATCTCTCGTTCTCACCGATCCTGCGCGACCAGCGCCCACGTCAGGCTCGCCTCGGTCGCAATACACAGCATGTCATCAAGCCACACAAAGCGGCGGCCAGGCCGACCGTCTACATTTGAGTCCGCACTCATGCGCCATCGAGACCGGCACTACTGTCCTGTAACTTCAATACTCTGACTTCCTAAATGTCGTGTCGATGTAGGCGGGCCCTCAGTACAGCGGCGCGGCATGATGCAGTGTCTGACTACCTTGTTGACTTCCCCTCGACGGGTATATGCTGTATGGGTCCCGTGCGAACACACTTTGACCCCCCAGAAATGTCACGACGATAACATGCTGGTACTGCATTGGTTGACGAAGCCTTACGAACTTGCGGCGGGCGAGTTTTGAGCGTCGCTGCCCGTGGAAGCACGCTGGAAGCAGCTGAAAAGACAGCTTATCAAACCATTGAGGCAGTGTATTTTAACGGCATGTTTTACAGCAAGGACATTGCTTCCGAGACGATTGATGGAAAAGGACAGAAAATAACTGTACAGTAGGGATGGTGAGTACTATGTAAGGAAAGGAGCTCATGACGGCTCCATCTATCTGCAAGGGATTGTAATTGGTGGCATCTCCCCACGTTAGTCTCGTCGCTAACTGAGGTGCCGGTTCGCGCTAGACTGCGGAGACACTGGATGGCATAAGCCATTGAAATATGTACATCGAGATCCATCCAGCTTTGGTTAGGCCACAGGATGCCAGGTCTATTGATTTACCTTTTCAGCGGAAGATGCCACGGAACAGCCTGGCAATTCGATTACACATTCGATCTGTGCTTTGGGTTCTGGAGCATGAGTAGCTAGTGGTGCTTCACAGCAATGTTTCTGAGGTCTCAGAGGCTCGGTAGATCATTAGTGGGGCAACCGTAGGCAGGCATGTTTGTGTTTGTGTTGGTAAGGACAAGATGACTGGAGAGTTGAGAATTCATGCCTGACAGAAAAGAAAAATACAAGGTGACATAATCACCAAGACGTGAGACTACCGGCGGCGATGACCCCAACACGCACAGTCCAGCCGACGTCTCTCGCTCCTGTCACCAGCATCGTAGAGGGGCATACGGAGGAATCGCGTACGGGGTTCTAAGCTCCTAGAGATGAAAGGGTATAATGCATTATAGATCAATGTTTTCACAAAGGCTGCGCTTTGTTGCCGCGCGGTTGGACAGCCCACGCCCGCATCGAGTTATACTTCAACCTGACATGGGCAGCCCAAGCCGGAGTTGAGAAGATGTCGTGGCCATCCATCCCAGTTTTTTCACCCGGGAGCGTGGGTAGTACTCGAGATATCGATTCGCGGGCGGAAACTTTACCCGCCGACGGAGGCCTCGCGCACTCTGGAGTCGTTGATGCAGGCTTCCAAGTCTTTCCAGCCTCTTCATCAGCAAGTTTCTGCTCGGTGTCCACGATGTGTTGCAAAGCCTCGCCTCGCGCAATCCAGTCCTGCCATATCGACTCAGTCTTCCACTCCAGCCATAATCGAGAAAGATGCAGGCTCCACGTGTAGGTCTCATCGACGCCCGGTGTCTCCTCATGCGGCAGACGCTCCTTGCGCAGCTGTCGCGCGACTATGCGCTCCCACTCATCCTCCGTTTCAGCGTCTGGTAAGAGTTCGTCTTGGATCTCGCCGATTTTTGCAATCTTTGATTGAAAAATTGCATTCTTACGCCCGACCATGCGGGACATTTCGTGGGGCTGCACGAATGATGTGCGCAGAAAAGGCAGACCTTCGGCCGTAGTCGCCATCATGGGGACGCGCCGTGTTCGAGTCAAGGAATTCAGCGGTCGAGGATACAAGTTTGAAGTATATTTCGCGGCTTCACCAGGTCCAGATATTTTGACCAAGAGTGGCTCTTTTCGTTCGGCTTGTTTAGTCGCAGGCGCGCTAGCTTGCTGTGTCGGGATCTCGTTCCTGGAGGAGAGGTAGTGAACGATTTGTCGATATTCGGCCGAGCTCGCATTTTGAGACTTATGAAGAAACGAGAGAAACTACATTGTTCAGTCAGTGGCATGAGCAAAAGATCAAAGCCCCGGTATTGCGTCGCTCGCACCTTGTAGCCAGCTGTCAACGCGGCAAAAACGAGCCTGGGGCTAGTATCGCTCGAGTTCTTTTCAAATCGGCGGCGCAGTACCGCGCGTATAGAACTAGGGTGGGCGAGAGCATCACCAATATGGTTTTGAAGGGGTATCTTTGTTGCCGTCTTGGCCAGCGCGCGATACAAAGCGAGGACAGCTGCGCGATGTCGGGAGTCGCGTGCTGGGATGAAGTGTGTCCGGGCCATGCTCGCGTCCGGCTATAACACCCCGTTGGCTAGTTGATATGGTCCATGCATGTATGCGGGCTTCCTGCCGGCCAGCAAGTAGGTGATTGTGCGAACGTGGTTGTCGATCGAGCTTGTTTAGATTGTTACCTAGGTGGTGCAAGCTCAGAAGATTGGAAGATTGATGGATGCCCCACTCTACAGCACCTTGGAATTGCAGTCTGTCTAAAGTGCCAGCTGCCAAACGTGTGGGTGTATGTACAAATTATTTAGATTTTCTAAGAAAAGTCGTTTTTTACCTGCCTTGTTATGATACTCAAGTTGGGTACCTCTGCAGTAATAAGAGCAGCATTCAGATCTCATGAATATGGGCAGTAAGTGATATGTTGTGGGAGCAGCTGAAGTACTGAGTAGACGCCAGTTTAGCAGCTGCACGTAAGGCGAGGAACAGACTCTTGGCCGTTATTTGTTCAGTCAGAATGTTCGAGGAAGAATTATGGGCGATAAATCATCTAAGCTGGCATCTCGAAATATGCATAACGGGCTTTGGGGAGCGGCGAGTAGCTTACACATCGGCCATACCCACTGTATCGGATGGCCCGGAAGTCTTTGTTCCATTCAAGCAAAACTCCGTCGTCAACGGCGGAGATTGATTGCAAGTTGCACCCGACCCCCGACGCTCCATGGAGCAGTTTCAACGCCGGTGGGATGCAGAGTCCGTCTCGGGTGCGAGAGAATCATCAGTCTCCGAGCTCTCTAGCCAGGAAGCCAGGTTTCGAGTGTGGCTAGCGTGTTGGCATCTGCAGCTGTGTATACGCGGACGGATAGCGGGCAACTTGTTATGCGGTAAGGCGACGCGCGCGACCCGGCGCGCCTTCTTTAGCGGAATGTGCATACTTCTGGGATTCGGACAATGTGGTCACGCGGCATCTTCATACTGCAAGGTAAATGACAGCTCGAATTCATTTTGGTGGAGAAAATCAGCGGCAAGACCGGGGCCACGTCTCAAAAGGCGCGTGCAGTCATATTAGGAATCGGCTAATCGATGTCGGGAAAAGGCTGGAAAAGACGACTGCTTGAAATAATGGAGCGCGCGATGTGCAGTTGGTAAGAAAATAATGTATGATACCAAGTCAGGGAAAATGTAGCTTTGCACTGAGATTGAGCCGAGCATAGCGGCCTGCCATTATGACAGGATGAGTGGTCTTAAAGCGAATACGCCGAGTCCGACGTCAGGCGCAAGTCTATTCCCAAATCTATATACTGTGGTGCAAGGGGATGCCTGTAATGGTGTGGGCGCGGGGCTGAGACAGTCCTGTGAGCGAATACGACAAGCTGTGACCTGGCTAACAAGTTGATAAATTGCAGACACGATTAAGTGTCATTCCACGAGAGAAATAAATGGTGCAACTACGGAATTTTGAGAAGAGGTGCAAAAATCCTACTTTTTCCAAACTTGCCATTATTAGTATTGTATAGACACGGATGCCAGGAGCGGAAAATAAGTTGAGTGGATTCACAGAGAGAACTGCAACAGTCGGTGACAAAAGGCTTTTTTAAGTTTTACTGGTCTTGCGGCTGTCTTCTAGGGCTGGTCTGAGGCTGGATGGCTGATGATGGCTGACGCTGGCTGACGATGACTGGATAGCTGATGGCTAATGAACTGAATGGCTTGAACAAATTGGCTACCTGAATCGTATCCGTTTTTCACCCAATGTCCTGTGCCGACGGTATTTATCATTTAGTACTTTTTCATGCATACATACACTAGAAACTACAATGGCGTGAAAAAAGTTGCGGACAAAATCCACTCACTGCCCGTCCGAGGCTGTCTCACGCCGCACGCGCCACTGATGAGTCCGATCGGGCGCGGCTCTACCGGAACACAACAGGGATCCAAGAGTCTGGATTGATTGGATATTTGCGCGGAATTTCCTCCTCTTCTTTTTTGCCCTTTTATTTTGTTTATTTTACTCTCCAACTGACTAGCTCTTCAAGGGCTGTAGGGTCCAGTTCCAGCAGTCACTAGGCCCGCTTCAGTGCTAGCCTTTGCCGAAAAGCTTTCTCCGACAGTCTGATGACTCGGCAAAAGGTGTTATCCGACCGTTTTATTCTTTTTTTTTTTTTTTTAATTTGACTATTATTTCTTTGGCTGGTCCTCGTCCGCCTTGGCCGACCTCTTGGCCGCTGACCTATCTATGAATAAACCACGAACGCCCCAAGCTCCTCGCCATCCCTTTTTGTTTGCGCTAAACTTGCTCCTATTTGCAAACTTTCCCAAAGCTCTCCTTCTTGTATCTTCCTGGACAACTTAAACATCCATCTGCCCTCAACACCATTCGTACCTTCCACCTCCACTGATACCTGCCCGGTGCGCCATCTCATCGTTGGCCATCGTTGGCGATTGACCCGACCCGGTCAACCAGTCAGCCAAGCCCCATGCTGTCTTGGCGGCCTTGACTTGCACTGAGTACCAAGCAGACCCAGAAACTTTACATTTTCGTGGAATTTTCGTTTTGTTTTCGTTCGCTTTTCTGTTTACTTTTCCTCTGTCATCAGTCCATCAATTTATCAGCTTGGCTGTGCTGCTTTAGTAGTGCGCACCCCGCTTGATCCCGATTACGAGGAGTATCTCCGAGACATCGCTGTCTCATCCTACCTTTAACATCTGGAACGCGATCACTGCTCAAACAGATACAACCTCGAGATCAACCAGCACGCGTTCTTGAAATCTCACTCCTCTTTCTCGCTACCTATAACGCGTTATCATCCTCAAGAGAGATCACCAAAAACAGGCCTATCTCGTACCTCTGCATTCCTTCCCACCTATCGTCGCCAGATACTACGGGCACCCTCGTTCAATAAGCATTCAGGCTACCCGTATGAATTTCCATCATTCGGAGTAGCCGTATATCTGGGAGTTACATGCAGCTGCAGCGCAGGCTCGCATGTTTCTACACTCTGGTGCTGGCCTCCATGGCCACGAATACACTAGCCAGCGCCGATCTTCCGAATTAGTACCCAGAAAACAAATATTTGTTCGATCCAGAATGCAACGACCACTTACAGACGAGACTCAAAGGTTTTCCGCCTCCTTTGCTAGCCCGGGGCCGCATGAAAGACAGGAAAGTCTTCAGGAACATGGCTCTTTAACTCCTAAACGGCGCCCAACCTCGCTACCAGCACAGGCTAGATCGGCTTCCGAGAGCGCAAGACACCGAGACTACTCTGTTCGGTTTCGAGACGAGCTACATGTTACTCACTTGTCAACGCCTTTATACAGCGAAGATGAGGAATCCATTGCTGGATCAGAATTGACAGCGGAAAGCGATGTCTCCAGCCGACGCCAGCGCAAGCAACGCATACCCCGGAAATCGACGACATATGCGCTCGCGCATCCTGCCCCTGGCCTTCGAACAAAACAGCGTCGCCTGGTACAGTTCCGGCCCAAATTGCTTCTCCAGCTTCAAGAAGTGGGCGAGAAGCGCGCTGTCCCGGCATTCGACATTGTTCCGTCTAGTCAAATTGCAGGAAGTTTCATCATACCGGTCCTGGCGAAACGATTTCCACGAATGTTTCGGGCCAAGCCTAACCTCGGACAGAACGACTTGTTGTTAATGCGCAGCGAAAATTACAATATATCAACACCGACTGTCTCAGGCATTGACGATACAACAGAAGCCATGGGCGAACGAGACGTTTTGGCAGTCGTATCTGTAAACCCCCACGAAGGCACGGATCACGCTGAACTGACATTTCGTGATGGCTCTACATGGGACATTGGGGCTAACTCCAATGGATCATACGAAATGAAGAATGCCGATGGCTCTGCTTCTCCCATGAGAGGAAGATGGGTTCGCCGCTCGACGCCTTTGCGGACAAATAGTATGGACGCTTGCAATACCGGGCAAGCGCAACTCATGCAGGACAAGTGGACTTTTAGCATCTTGGACCCTGCTGCCCGTCGACATCCCATCATGGGTGTCCTCACTTCTACGTCCCTAGAGATATATGACAATTACAACACAATGTCCACATCGAGCAGTCGTTATCCGCCGACCAAGTCGTTCGGAAGCGGAGTTAGCGTTGCACAGGAGGAGCAACAAAACCAGCCCGCTTCTGCCGTTGCGGAGAAGAGAAAGACTGAGACGGTGACTGAAGACAGCAAAATGTTAATGATGGTCTCAGCTACTTGGATCAGCCTTCGACAAGCCGGATGGCCCGCAACGGCGAATCCGAAAATGGCTCGTTCCATGTCGCATTGCTGCAGTCCGCAGAGCGAGCATGTTGCAGGATCCGTATCCGATTCACGAGAGAGCTCGAGAGAGTTCAAGCCTCAAGATGGCATGAATCACCAGCGCAGGAAATCGACAGGTGCATCGTCTCATGCTCAGCCACCAGTTCGAACACTATCCGCGGCTAGTCACTTCATGAGAAAGCAGCAAGAACAGCGGCGACGAGATTCCTTGCACGCTGGTTCGAATGATGGGCGGGCTACGCCTGATAGCTTGGACAAACCTGTTCCTCGGCGAGGAACCGTAACAAAGCTGGCCTCGTGGCTGCGTAATTGTTTTGGCGGGGAGGGGAGCGCACAAAAGCGTCATACGTGAATATAGCAAACAATATCAACTAGCAACAAAGACACACATGTACACTACTAGCATAGCATGAAGCATTTAGATACCCGTCACGCACGTGGCCTGTATTACGGCGAGGATAGGTTTATACTGAGGAGGTGAATGAAAGACGATTTATGATTGACCAGTACGTGTTTGGGAATTTGGTGTGATGTAATTCGAGGTGACGTAGAAAGCTTTGGTCTTGATGCCGTTTCATCGAGTTGCACTGATGTCTTTTTTCGCGCGGGGTATGGAGTTGGGAGTGTAATTGTTGAGTGTCCTGTGAATTTTGGTAGCGGGGTCTTGCTGAGGCGGCCCTTGGCAGCCTGGGGTGCATGGAAGGAAAGGATAGTCAAGATATGACGCAAGAGTCTGATCGTCCATGTCGTTGCGGCCGACACGGGATAGTAGCCTAAATTCAATAGTTGAAATGTCGGTCATTGGTGTCATAGTCTGAAGTCACACATTCCAGTTTTAACCAGCTGACATGGTGATGTAGGCCGGTGCCGGGCAAGTTGAGCGTGCGGAGCTGTATAACCTTGTTGGCACTGGTGACTGGCACGACTGGTAAAGTATTAGGTATGAGTGACTCGCTGGAAAGGCAAATGGGTTGATTCTTCTCCACAAGAGAGGGGACTGAAGTAAATTGTTTTGTCAGCAACTGAAATGTTGTACTGGTACATTTATAAATTTACAATGATTGAAAACAAACAGAAGGCGATTACCTACGTACCTACCTACCTACGGATACCATGCTTGCCATTAGGTATCCGTCATAGGCAAGAAGCGACAAGCTGCCTCACAAAACTAAGGTACTTCTAGTGGAGGTGACAAGGCTAACCGCTTCAACGTTGATCCACTGAACCAGCGGTCCAGCGCTCTGCCCCCCCATATTATCTCCAATCCAAGTGGCAATCCCAGTGTACCTATCCCCCCCATCTCGCTGGGTGCTAGTTTTCCCTGCAGCTCTTCCCGCGTTCGAAGCTCCCATTTATTTTTAGTCAATCTTGCTTGCCTCGTTGTCCCTTGACCTCGAAACCCCCAGTAGGAAGAAAGCTTTCTCTTCCGCTTCAAAGGTCCTGCAACGACATCATCTCAATCTGTCCGCGCCGTTCCATCTTCGTCTCGGCGTTACCCTGTGCCCCTGACGGATTATTCGCTCGACCATTCACACGCGGTCGCACGCAGCAGCGCACCTCTTTCTCTGAGGTTCATTAGGCACCGAGTCGCCGCCGTCATCGCAGCTCCCACACCATCTCCGAATTTCCATCGCTCGAGGTACGGTTACGACGTCCTTTGCCGCCTAACCATCATCCGACCGCCGACCCCTCGATTATTCTTTCAATGGGACTACACGTTTCGACTTCAGCTTTTTGCAACCATTTCTAGAATTGCATCAAACGACGGCCCTGGTGACAAGTGCACGCTCTAGATCCGCCACACACGGCGACAAACAACGCCGTTTGGCAGCAACTGTCATCAACCACCAGTCATACAGCAGCGCTCTCTGACCGCTGACAGTATCTCCTACCTGCATACGATTTATTCGCGATCTGCCCTTTCCATCTGTCATGGATGAGAACCCAGGCCCTCACCACGAGGGTACGCTCGGCGCCCTCTCTGCCACGTCAACATCGCAGCTCTTTGCCAATTTTGCCTCCTACGAGCCCATCTCGCGAGCCACCACCCCCGGAATCCCCTGCTCCAAGTCGGATGAGGATGACAAGAAGAGATATCGCCCTCGCACATTTGCATACTTTAATCAGTTGCCCTTCCTCGTCGAGGAGGAGCAGCAGCGCGATGTCGCACTTCAAGACATCCTCAAGCAGCTCTATATTGCCATCCGCGCCGAAGACTTCTCCCCTGGTGCCCTGCATTGGACAAGGGAACTTCAAGGCTGGCTCAACCTAAAGTTTGAAATGACGCGCGAGCTCAGAGCAAAGCTCGCCAAGCTGTATTACTCTCTCGCACTGGCCCCGGGCTTGGATTCCACGGCGGCCGACCGTTTTTTGCGCATGGTTGTCACGCTGACAAGGTAAGAAACCCCCTCGAGCACGCAGATCAGTACGCGAAAGTTTTCCCACTCGCTCACAATGTATTTCTTCCGTTGGCAGAAAAAACCACTACCTGAAGCCGGGTGAGGACTTGACACTCGATTGGAGGCCGCTCTGGAAAGAGGTCAAGACTTGGGTGTTGCCCGCCGAGGTTCCTTCTCATCAGAGCAGCCGCCGCCGATCATCAAAGCAGCTTTTAAAGCTTTGCACCCATGTTCACACATACTTTGACCCAAAGGAGCGTCCAGAGATGCTGCAAGAATTCTTGCCATTCTTCAGCGTGCACGAGTTACCAAATGCTTTCATTGTCACTGGGGTGCTCAACACGCTGCTTCCTAGTCATCCGGCACCCCCAACTGCCCTCGCTGCGCAGCCCGACGCCTTCTTTCCCACCCTCTTTCATTTGTGGTCCATCATGAACCGCTCAAAAGTGGTCGACATCTTCTTCATCGACATGTTTTCGAGGCTTGCGCGAGATCACTTGCATGCTGCTCACGTTCCTTTTGGCGAACATGGCATCTTCACCAAGGCGCAATCTGATCTCATCTTCACAACCATTTTGCGACTGACACAGATCCCCGTTGGCCAGGCCAACTCCCCCTACTCGCCGCTCGATTATCTGTCTGGTGCCGGCATGTACATGGAAAAGGACAAGAAAAAGTATCCCATTGCATACATGATGGCGCGTTTGATTGTCAGCTCGCTGTCGCCGGCCTGCTCGGGTGAAAAGGACTCCGTCATGTCAACACTCGAGGGCCTAATGGAGTCAATCGACACATTCTTTCACCCGTCTAATCAAGGCGCATGGACGTCTCTTCTTGGCCAATTGACGCTCTTTCTGACAGATGCGTTTGTTTCTCGCTGGAATCGAGAGCAGAGCGGCGAGCTCGAAATACCGCAAGAGCGCAAGATCGACGGGGAATTAAAAAGGCGGTTCGTCGAATCGCTCAAGGAAGTAACATTCATGGGTCTTTTCTCCAAGAGCAGTCGGGTATCCCATTGCTACTATAATGCGCTACAAGGGCTAGCTTACCTGGAACCCGATCTTGTTCTACCTGGTGCATTGCAAAGGTTTTATCCTAGTCTTCAAGGCTTGGTTGAAGTTCACCGAACAACCTCGAGCCTGAACAGCTTACAAATGATTGCCAATATCATGTCCAAGCTCAAAGGCTATCGATGCCACATGACTGCTCTCCTGGCGCTGGCTCTCCCTGGCATCGATGCCAACGATCTGAGCAAGACACAGTACACGCTCAACTTTATACAGAGCGTCGCCTACAGTATTCCCTTTGCTTCAATGGTTAAGGAAGATAGTGCTGTCCACGATACTAGCCTGGCTATGCAATGGGTTCAGGCCGAAATGGATCGCATGGAACGAGACGGCCAGAACGTTGTCATCGACTACGACGCAGAACTTACTGACGAGGATGAGGCCAATATTCTGCGATCATCAACTGCAGGCTTTGGCGAGTTCGTCATGACTCTGCTTGGGAAGGTGTTCACTTTGCTCGAGAACCTGCCCGATGCGAATCAGGTTCGTGGTGGGACCCCTGAAGACAATGTTATTAACGCGCTTCCGGCTGCGCTATCGCCCTTGTTTGCGTCATTATCGCCGGACTTGTTTGATATGGTCGTTGAAAGGCTCGCAACGTTTGTGTCGTCGCATGTTGTTCACCAGGCGCGAGATGCCATGGCTTGGATTCTTAATGCACTCTGCAAAGTGAACCCGGAAAAGACGCTCAAGATCTTCGTTCCCATGCTTGTTGTCAATATCCGCAACGAGATTGATCACAACCATGCTGCATCTGATCGAACATCGGGCACCGATTACCTGCCCCGCGACAGAGCCCTAGTATGGCACGTCACCATGTTGGCCATGGTAGTTGTCCACGTCGGACGAGAGGTTCTCAGCCACAAGGATGAACTTCTCGGAATTGCTGGCTACATGCAAGAAAAGTGTCGTGGCCTGCCAACTATTTTGGTGTCCAACTACATCCACCACCTACTCCTGAATCTAACTCACACCTATCCCATTGACCATGCCCTGTACGAGCCAGAGGTTTTCAAGAGGGGTCTGGATATCTGTGACTGGGGGAAGACGACGGCGCCCTCTGATTTGACTATCAAGTGGCATCAACCATCGCCGCCCGAGGCTGAGTTTGCCGTGGAGTTATTCGCAGCCCAGACCAAATCCATCTCCAAACAACTGGCCCTCCTTCTTAGTGATAACCCTCCCGTCAGCCGTAAAGGCAAGAATAAGGAGTGGTCCGATGAAGTCTCACGGCTGATGCAGCAGATTCGTCTGGTGACGTCAGGAATGTCTGTCATGTTTGATCCAAAGCGCGCGTCTGGAGTTGCAGTTGACGAGATCGAGGATGATTCCGTTGTTGACGCTGACAAAGATGAGATGATGGTTGATGACGATGATCCTCTTGCCGAGGTCGCCGATGATGAGGAGCTGAGACCCCAATTTCGCTATCGTGCAGGCTATCCCCTCAAGCGAGATGATCCGGCTTACGAGCGGACGCACCTTCTGCGCGAGGAACTCGGTCAGCTGTTGACAAAGGCACATGCCTTTTTGGTTGAGCATCAAGAGGACGATGTGAATTGCTTCACTGCGCTTTGCTCCGCGTACCGAACATGGATCACAGACGTCGGTATTGAACGCTCTGCACACCCTCTCGAGCGTCACTTGCGACTTTACAAGGCCGACATTGCAGCCTTCAAGGTCAAGGGACTGAGGAAGGTTTATCCACGCCCTCTTCTCATCAAGAGAGCAGAAGCCTACTTGCTCTTACGTCTGAAGCATAACGCGTCCTCTAGGCAAAAGAGTGAACTAGACAAGCAGCTTCTTCTTGATCTGACACAATCCTGCCTGTCTTCCTATGCCGACGTTCGCCGTGTCGCTCAGAACGCTCAAGATTCATCGCTCAAGGCTCTTGTAGGCGGCAAGCCACTTGTAATTCCGCCGCTTCTGCAGGGACTCAAGAAAGCACTCCAAGAAAACGATCATGATCG
The DNA here is from genome assembly GCA_030782805.1 of Aschersonia sp. MBC 622. Lineage (NCBI taxonomy): Eukaryota > Fungi > Ascomycota > Sordariomycetes > Hypocreales > Clavicipitaceae > Aschersonia > Aschersonia sp. MBC 622. The sequence continues at coordinate 19,714 of JARJPL010000296.1, read as the reverse complement.
TATCAAAGGCGGCATGTACTCGCTTTTCTTTACATCGCTTCTGAAGACGTTGTTGAAAGACTGGAGGTTTGCTCCAGAGGCGATGAGACTATACATTGAAACCGCGCGCATCGACAAGCCGTCCATTCAGAGCCTTGGATCCTCTGCGATCTATTCGCTAATCGAATTTGGCAAGCCATTTGAGCGAGCTATTATTGTAGACGAGGACGTTGTTGACACTATCTGTCCCAAAGAAGACTCGACATCCGCGATTGACTCGCGACACCAGTTCATTCTTCAACGTCGCAAGAGAGTGGAAAAGTCAAAAGCAGCCCTGGGCCTGGAACTCACTAGAAAGGCCAAAGATGCACACTGGAAAGTTGCAACCAGATGTGCCATCTTTGCAGCCAACTTGTGTCTTCGATTCGACACAATTGCACCAGCTGAATTCATTGCCTTGGTTGCGAACGGCACAAACGACCCTCACCCCAGCCTTAGAGGCTACTATCTGAACGCTTTCACGTCCATCTTTACCGCCGTCGACTTGCGCGCTGTGTATGAGCATGACTACCGCAATTACTTGCTCGAGAAGGAGAGCAAGGATCGCAATAAGATCACTGTCGAGGTAAAGAAGGGTGATGCTGAGTACACCAGAAAGTTTCTGGACTCTTTCAAAGACCCCAACAATGCAGAATACATGGTGGATGCGGATCACCCTGGTTGGCTGGTGTGGGGCAAGTCTTTCTCTGCCTTCCGAGCCAGGCCTATGCCATTTGATTCGTACGATGACAAGGAACGCGCTGTACGTTCTCAGATTGGAAAGATTTTAAACAAGGACTGGTTCCGCCAGTGTTTTGATTATTTGAAACAAGAGCCACGAGACAGCTCAGCAGACAGATTTCGGATGAGCAGCGTTTATCTGCTGATGCATGTGTTTGACTTGATGCATTACGAATCCACGGCTGTCAATTTGGAGGAAATCAAGGAGCTCATGGTCGAAGTGTATGGTGACGGCAGCGACAAACACCAACATCGCGCGACTTCAGAAATTCTCGGGGCATTGTTGGCCGGATCCAGCGATGACCCGCCAGCGATCCGAAACAGAGTGTGGGAGTTTGCAGCACCCAAGATTCTGGAGATATTTGCCGACGGGCTTACTCCCGACAACCTGACGTATTGGATGACATGCTTGCACTTCATTCTAGACTGCAAGGACCCTCGTCGCTCTCATGAGCTAGTGGATGCGCTGCGTGGCTTCCGCCTAGACATGAGCTCTAATGCTGCGTTCAAGGAATCTGCCAAAATTCAGCTGGTCGAGTTCGCCATTGCTGATGGTGGGTGGCATTTCCGTGGTACACAGCCTATCCTGGACAACTTTCTGGCACACCTGGATCACCCTTACAAGGCAGTACGTGAGTCGATGGGCCGAGTAATCTCGGTGATTTACAAGTCGAGATACCATGAGTCGTTTGAGAGTGTCAAGAAGCTACTTGAGGAAAACAAGGCGGACTCGTCTATCGGTATCCGACCTTACAAGCCCGACGATGAGTTCAGTGCTGTGATCAAAGACGTCTTTTCGCGGCTGGAGAAGTGGAGGCACGAGCGCGCGCCAGGCCAGCAGACGCAGTCTTCGTATACAGCGGGTAGCAAGACGGTATTGATGTGGCTGGACTGCGCCTTATCATCGCACGAATGTACCCAGCTTGTGCCGTTCTTTTCTACGCCGTTCATGGATGAGCTACTTCACATGATGGACGTCAAGGAGGATCCAGAGCTGATGCGCACTGCGTACCATGTGTATCGTCATTTGCCCAACATTCCATTCAGAGACGGTGAAGATGCAGACTTCATCAAAGGTTTGGTTCGTATAGGGCGTAATGCCGCCAGCTGGCATCAGCGCCTTCGAGCTCTTGTCAATATGCAAGTCGTCTACTTCCGGCGCATCTTCGTGACGGAGAAGAGCCTTCGAGATGTTTTGTTTACCACAGTCTCGGACATGCTCAGCGACTCGCAGCTGGAAGTGCGAGGGTGTGCAGCTTCAACATTGGCGGGCATGATCCGTTGTTCGCCTCGGCGCGTCCGGGACCCATTGATTGAACATCTCACAGCCAGATTTGAGAGAGAGCTAGCGCAGAACCCCATGCCAAAGCGTGGCCCCAAAGTAGCTGGAACAGATACACCAGTGGATGTGCAGAAGCAGATCACGCGCCGACATGCAGCTGTCCTTGGATTGGGCGCGTTGATAGAAGCCTTCCCGTATGCCACACCGCCGCCCAAGTGGATGCCCGAGATTCTCGCAACCTTGGCTCGTCGTGCCGCGGGCGACCCTGGTGTGGTGGGTAAAGCAGCAAAGGGAATACTAAGCGAGTTCAAAAAGACTCGACAAGATAGCTGGACTGTGGACCAAAAGGTATGTCACAGCATCGATGATACGTTGGCGCACTAGTGGACTAATGAATGGTGGCAGTACTTTACACCTGAGCAATTGGAAGATCTGGAAGGTGTCTTGTGGAAGAGCTATTTTGCTTAGTCGAGAGCAAAATAAAATAAATTGTCACGGACTGGCCAACCCAAGTTCTTGGCAAAAACATGGCATTGGGTATGAATGACTTCCGGGTTATGTTTGAGTAATTGCCAAGTCGGCAGCATGTATATATGAATATTAATAAATAAAAAGGAGTATTACTAGGGGTATGGTACCATTTGACTACAAGCATAAGTATATGTGATTTGATATATTACCTACTTAATTACTAGTTAAACTACAAAAATAAATTAGTAGTAAGACTTCAATTTAACAACTATTATCTCTTACTTAATAATAGAGTTGTATTATTTTATTACTTTACCACTAGCTACCTATAATCTCTCTCTTTGATTCCTTAAAATCTCTCCCTTTACTTCCTTAAACGAGGCGTAGTGCGTTTGTTTTATATGCCGGTCAGGTAACTCTGGAACCAAGCAACAATAAAGCAAATAGAAGCGCCCTGGCGGGCGCCCTTTGCCCTTATGAGGGATTTCCCCGCGATAAATATTCATACATACATGCATACATGAAGCAAACAGGAAAATGTGCTCTGTTCTTGGCGAGCTTGCGGGCGCGCTTGTCGCGCGAGTTTCGGGGACATTCAACCTGTCCGATGAAATACATTGAGCCCTGTCGCTAGTCGCCATACCAGCCTGGCATATAAGACTCACCCATTTCACTTCGTAACAACCAGCAATCTTTAACTTTTTTCATCTCTCTAAGTGTTTACATGAATATTTTTAACTATTCTTCCCGACATGGCTAATTTATTCAAGATTGAAGTAGCTGAAGCATCGGCACGCATTCAAGGATACGTTCGCAGGACTTCGTGTGTATTTTCACCGCGCCTTTCTTCTCTGGCTTCAAGCCGAGTCGGCCTTCGAAAGAAGATCAATGTGTTCATTAAAACCGAGAACGATCAAATTGCTGGCTCTTTCAAGTACCGAGGGGCCATGAACAAGCTGCTGAAGCTAAACGAGAATCAGCTTCGTGCGGGATTGATCACATACAGTACTGGTTAGAGGTCTACACAGAGAGACAGCCATTGGCTAGCCTTACTAACATTCTCTACACAGGAAATCACGGAGTAGCCATCGCGAAAGCTGCAATGGACCTGATGAATGAAAGAGGATACGATATACCCGTTCATGTCGTGGTAAACCAAAGCAGCCTTGAGTCAAAAAGATCGAAACTCCAGGACAACGGCGCGCAAACCATACGCATCAATGGCAGTAGTATGATTGACTGCCGGACCACAGCACACGCCAGGGCAACAGAACACGGATACACGCTTATCGAGTCATTTGACCGCGATGTGATGATTGGACAAGCTACAGCCAGTCTGGAGGCTTCCCACCAGATTGAGGGATTGGAAGAAGGGCGCTTAGACAGCGTCATTGTTCCTTGTGGAGGGGGAGGTCTAACTACGGGCACTGCACTACTCTTGAATGGCAGCAGCACGTCCGTCTTTGCTGCTGAGCCGCTGGTTGGTGGCGCGCGTTTGGCTGCTAGTTTGCTGCAGGGGCAGCTGTGCGAGCGCGACATGGTCGGATATACGTGCGCTGACGGCTTGCGAACGTCGGTGTGGGAATCCAACTGGCAAGTGTTGAAAAGCACGGATTATTTAAAAGCATGCTTCCCAGTCACGGAAGGACAGATATCAGATGCTTTGAGAGAGCTTCGAGAGATATTAGGGCGTCCCATCGAACCCAGTGCTGCTGTCGGGCTTGCAGCGGCGCTGTACCACCCCGATTTGAGAGCCTTTGAGCCCCAGGATGAGGTGAAGACGTGGAACATTGCGGTGATCCTGACAGGAGGTAATAGCTAGCAGTAACACATCATTGTATAGTGTAGCCTAGATAGAAACACATCTTGTCGCTCCGTCCTTGACTTGGGCTTGCAATCTCACGTACAGCTGGTGCCGCTGCCACCTTATACTATGGAGAACAAGATTCAGTTTCGCATTTTGCTCATTGGCCAGGGTGGTCGTGAGCACGCATTGGCTTTTACGTTGCCAGTGACTTCATATCCGCGATGGCGATGGTTGATAGCCTACCCACGGAAAGATTGGTTTGTAAGACAAGGAGTGTACATGTTTGCGACTGATCTCGAAGCAATCCGAGGACTTTAGCCATTTTTAACCGGAGCATCGATGCCTCGATGCCTCGATGCCTCGACGACGGTGAAAACCGGTCATTATCGAAAAATACATCGAGGGGCTGGAGGTCAGCATTCGACTTTGGGCAATGGACGGCGTTGTCGCAGTTGACAGAGAACAGCTCGTTTAATTCGTTCATCGCCCTATGGCACGGGCGCTGTTAATTACCTATCAGCCTGTTTCGCCTAGTCCCACCTCTCGGCCGACAAACGTGCATCAGGCCGACAATTAATAGCGCCCATTCTTCTGCTGTTGTGGTGTACAACAGATTCCAGAATCCCCGCCTTGGGCGCGCACTGGTGAACCAGAAAGCAGAAGAGAATGATGGCCACACCGAGCAGACTACTGGCACGATTGCCACGGGTGTTGTTGACGCTCTCTTCCGTGACAAAGGAACCAACAAGTATGGAGGCACGATAAAGACTCTGATCAATGAGATGATGTAATGTTGTGTTTTTACACGACATTGTGTTTAGAAAAAGGACCCAAGGTACACTTGGGCATCATGAGTGTAGACTACAAGACGACAGCGTAGTGACGGCCAGGTGATGGTTACACAGGCCGGCCGGAAGGTGTTGTTGGCGTACTTACAAAGTGGAATTACTGCGGAGGCAGTGCAGGAGCTACTTTTCCTGGTCTAATACCCAGGGCAAGCGATTTGGCAGCAGCCGTGGCGCTGGTACATAGTTAACTAGTTATGTTGTACAGAAAATTGGCGAGTTGGTGCACAACACAGCCTCGATAGGCAGTTTTTGGTGTGTACCTAGTCCCCCAGAAACTGTCTACAATAAATCCCATTTCCCGGCAAAACATTATACTACATTATAATCAAATATATGTATATATTTATAAATCAATCGTGATGAGAGTATTTTATTAGTGATCAAAGCTGGCGATACGAGCTCATCTCAGTAGATAATCTAAGCTAGGTGGTGATTGAAGCCTGTGCTGCGTCGAGCAAACGCGCGCTAGCGAACATCACAGTGCTACAAGGGCAACTGAAGGCTGGGGCGGTCTAAAAGCGGCGATGACTTGTTTTCCCTGCCGCTACCTTTCTCACTGCCGCTCTAGACCAGAGGGCCGCCGCTATTGCGCTCATCTGGTCGAATGCAGCCCACGATTTCGCCTTGTCCTTGTCAACTCAAGACTCGCCGAGCCCATCGCCTGTCACTGCCACTGCCACACCTCAACACCGGACCAGCAATCTCGCTCTCAATTCAGACCCTACGAGGCCGACAGCTTTCGCAACCATTTTTTGACCGTAGTTTTGCATCCGCTTCCTCAAGCTGCCTGATTTGTCTCTCTCCGGAACTGCGCATTACAACTGGGCGGCGGCCGGGCCTACCAGCGCATTGACGAGCGGCAAACGACGCATGGCAGATCAGTCACGATATCCTCTCGCAGATAACTGAGAGATTTCTTGGATGGCTCATCACCTCGCACAGTCTCGATCTCTTGGATATTGAAATAATCTTTGTTCTACTTCCATCGATGATGCAACAAGTCGTTGCACCAACCCCTCCACCTACATGACAGCGCTTCCGCATCAGGCGCTCTCATTCACCACTTTGTTGTACATATAACAGCCGTACCGCCCTCTGAAACCCTTTTCTCTGAACGGCACAAGACAATGGCATGAGTCGCTTCCAAATAAAAATCGAAAAGCTGGTCAAACGCCTTCAAAGACAAATCTTTCCAAAGGCAAACATGACTTTCGACAATTCATTGCTGCAACAGCTGCATGAGGACTCAACTGACGACAAGCAAACCGCACAGGCAGTACTCGAAGCGACGCATGAAATGAGTCAGTTCCGTGCCCCTCTCAAGAGACAACGGTCGTCTCGGTCGTCTGCAAGCGCAGTCAGGACAAGAACCGACTTGCCCGCAGATGTGGACCGGTACATGGAAGACCGCAGCCAGCTCTGCGAGGCCGAAGCGTCCATTGGCTTTGAACACCGCTGCCGTGTGCGCGCCACATCACTCGAGAAGACCGTCGACAGTATTCTTCACAGGCTGCGCCGGCTCGACAAGGAGAAAGTCTACGACGCCGCCGAGGCGAGGCCGGGCCATGGCGGGCAGAGGCATCCTCGCTTCGCGGGCGATCATTTTCTAAGCAACGTCGACCTCATCCAAAAGACGCGCCTCTTCGATGTGGCGCGCCACATGCCCAAGGGTGCGCACTTGCATATCCATTTTAATGCGTGCCTGCCGCCTGACGTGCTTCTGGGCATCGCCAAGGAAACGGAGCGCATGTTCATTACGAGTAATATGCCGTTGATAGAGGACAATGGGCGCGAAAACTACTCCAAGTGCGAGATTCAGTTTTCCCTGCTGAGCGTGGACAAGGAGAATGCCGCGCCAGGCAACTTGTTCAGTGCGCAGTATCAGCCGCGGCAGACGATGAAGTTTACGACGTTTCTGGAGCAATTCTCGCGCTATTGTCCTGGAGTTGATGCGCAAGAGTGGCTGCTGTCCAAACTCGTCTTTTCCGAGGATGAAGCCCACGGAGCATTACAGACGGCAGCTGGGTGAGTGGTGAAGTGGCAAAGAATATCGAAGCTTTGCATAACGCTAACATGCTAGATGAAAAGCGCCTGGGAAAAGTTCAATGGACGCACGAGAATGATGAAGGGCCTTTTCAACTATGAGAAGGCGTACAGAGAGTACACACGGCGGTGCCTCGAGGATTTCGTCCGCGACAACATCCAATACGCCGAGATACGGCCCAACTTTATGACCACCAACCAGTTGTACCACGACGACGGAACGGGACCCATTGATAACAAGGGCATCATGAATATCATTATAGACGAAGTCAAGGCCTTTCAACAAGATATGGAGAAGAGTAGCCAGTACTTTGGCGGCATAAAGGTCATCTACTGCACGCCTCGCTCGATGCAGTCACCCGCCATCAAGAACGCACTAAAAGAGTGTCTCGAGTTTAAGAAGCAATGGCCCGAATGGATCGCCGGTACGCGACCCTCCTCTTGATACCCTCCTTTTCTTGTTTCTTCACAGCCATAGCTGATCATTGCTTACGTTTCTAGGCTTTGACCTCGTCGGCGAGGAGGCGCAGGGACGCCCGCTGCGAGATTTCGTCGCCGAGCTGCTCGAGTTTCAGGAGGATTGCCGCAAGGCGGACGTCGAGATACCGTTCTTGTTCCACTGCGGCGAGACGCTCGATGTGGGCGCGCCCGCTGATGGCAACCTCCTCGATGCGCTGCTGCTGCGCGCGCGGCGCATCGGGCACGGCTATGCGCTGCCCAGACATCCGCTCGTCATGCAGCGCATGCGCGCCCAGGGCGTCTGTGTGGAACTGTGCCCCATCTCAAATGAGATTCTCGGGCTGACGCCGCGCGTCGGCGGCCACGCCCTGTACTCGCTGCTGGCGAACAATGTGCATTGCGCCGTGAGCTCGGACAATGGTGCGCTCTTCAAGTACGTCGAAACCCGCGTCCCCCCCTTCCCCCCCCTCTCTCTCCGTTTTTTTTTTTTGGTCTGTTCTAGTGTACTGAGTGAAGCAATGTAGATCGTCGCTCTCACACGACTTTTACCAGGTGCTCATTGGAAAGGCCGACATGGGTCTGTATGGCTGGAAGCAGCTCGTGCTCTGGAGCATAGAGCATGCGTGCCTCAGCGACGACGAGCGAGGAGCGGTCCTGCAGCAGTGGGAGCGCATGTGGGAGGACTTCCTGCAGTGGGTGGTGAGAACGTATGGCTCCGAGTAACCAGCCACGTCGTTCTGTGTTTGTTGGCTTTGCACTGCTTGGGAGGTTGGTTTATTAATTTCAGCGTTGACCTTGATTTGGGGCCTTTGGCGTGTCCTGGACGAGCCATGAGGGGAAGGTAGTCCTGAATACCGTGTTTATGCCCTTTTGTAAATCTATCATGATCATTTCTCAATGATGTGTAGCAGCGCGTGGGGGCAAACATAGTCCAGTTCTAATTCAAGACTTTTCTTTACTCGTAACAAGGAAAATGAGTAATATACAACTGCTTGATTGTAGTTTCATTTGTAAATTGGAGGAAACGCAGATTATAAACCCTATAAAAGCAATGAAATGTGTAGAGGACAAAAATCTAACCTCTAAGTGCAACCAAAAGAAAACACCACTTTTTTCGTCTCCCATGACGCCTTCATAAGCCAAAACAGCCAGATACAAAAGTTTATGCAGAAATCAGCATTAACGCGCCTCGAATATAAAATCTAGTCTTCAAAGTAGACGGCTTTTTTCTCGGTAATGTCAATGACGCCTCCGCGGAAGCTGCCCTTCTTCATCTTATTCTTTGCCTTTGTGAAGCCCTTGCCCTTTGTGATGATGAGGTCCTCGTGCGCGCGCTGCGAGTAGTCCATGGGCACCCACTCGTTGGAGGCGAAGCGTGCGTCGACCTTGATGTTTTTGGGGATGCGGGAAAAGGGCTCGTTTTGCTTGCGCTTGGCGACTGGCGCGGGCGGCAGAGGAGGCTCGGCCACGGGGGAGGCGCGGTCGAGGGTGACGGACGAGTCGGACGAGTCCTTTGTAGACTTCTCCTTTTTGACCTTTTTGGCCTGTGGTTTGGCTTCGTCTTCGGAACTGGAGGACGACAAATCGGAGTCGGAGGACGAGTCGGCGGAGGACGAGTCGCTGGAGGGGAGGGAGACAGCAGCAGCCTTTTCGACTTCAGAGGATGACGAGTCGCTGTCGCTGTCAGATTCGCTGTCAGAGTCGCTGTCAGAGTCGCTGTCAGAGTCGCTGTCGGAATCGGTGTCGGAGTCCAAGTCGGATGAATCGCTGTCGCTGTCGCTGGCGGAGTCGATGTCCATCTTGTTATCGGACTCCCCCAGCTTGATGGTTATCGTTGTTTTTTGCTTCTTGGCCTGAGGCTTCTCCTCCTTGTCTTCTTTCTCGTCATCCGAGCTGTCACTCAGATCAGAATCCGAATCTTCTTCCGAAGAGTCACTGTCACTCTCTGGAGCCTTGCGCTTCAGTGACTTGGTCACCTCTTGCTTCTTGGTCACCTCTTCCTCGTCGCTGCTATCGTTTTCGTCGTCATCGGAGCTGTCGCTGCTTTCCGAGCTATCCGAACTGTCTGCACTGTCCTCATCGCTCTTGGCCGCAGCCCTCTGCCACCACGCAAAGACCTCGTCAAGAGTCGGTCCAGCGACGACGATGTCCTTGTCCTTGGTGACCAGGCCCCTTTCTTTGCGCTGCGCACGAAACGCCTTGTGCGCGTCGGTGAAGGCATGATCCTTGAGAAACCTTTCCACAATGTCCATCAGCAAAGCCGGGGCCGCGGGCGCGGCGACCGCAGTGCTGCCACCCTTCTTTCCCATCGTTCTGGTGGAGGGGCGGTCTGGCGTCGTTTTGGGATCGGCGGCGGTAGGTGTCGCGGCGGCGACGGCGTCGGAGTTGTTAGAGAAGAGCCAAGCTGGCGGCGCGGACATGTGAGTGTAGAATAGATCAGTGAGCAAAGACTCGAGGAAAGTCTGAGTATGAATCATTCAAAAAAGCAAGGCGAGAGAAAGAAAACAGAGAGCAGGGGCACCGGTAGGATCAAAAAAGTTCCGAACTAGGAAAGAGAAAAAAAAGGCGGCGAGTGGCAGAAAAAAAAAAAAGAATCCGTGACCGCCGATTGGATGTGGGGCCGATGTTCTCTTATCGTTTTCTATCGAGGAGGCACCGGACAGAGAAGAAGCACAGTGAGCTTCAGCGGCTGAAGACGCTGCAACGGGAGCTCCAATAGCGACAGTAAATTTGCGTAGCAGCATCTGACAACTGACTTTTGTGACTTGTTCATATTGAATCATGACTTTTTGGCCAACAAGAAACAAGGCGACGGGGCCATGATTTGCGTAGCTTTACTACCTAGATGTCCACTGAGACAAGCTGTAAGGCGCTGGAGCCACACCTTGGCTGCTGGGCGACGCTCACAAGTGGCAGCAACGCGCTTCGCTCCACTATCCCAACGAGAGCAAACGGTCATGTCTTTCTTTCACATCAGCAATCCGTTTCCGTGCATGTCAACCCTCGCTGCGGTTTCATCGCTTCCTTTCTGACCCCGACGTTGGGCAGCATTCGAATACGAAGCTCCAGCCTGCCCCAGTCAGTCCCTGGCCTCGTTGCTGATTCATCCGTCCTGGGCGCCAACGTTTCGTGTCCCATTCCAGCTTGTTCTGTCCCTCGGGCGCCAAACCCTCGCTCGGCCCCCACGATGAACGCGACCAAGCGCAAGTTCAACGCCCTGCTCCAGGGCCTCAACAGCCCTCGACCCTCTCCGCCTGACCAAAAGCCCAGAAAGACGGCCGACATTACCGCTGGAACCGCCGCGTCGTCGTCCCTGCCATCGTCGCCTCTGTCCACCATCGCGCAAAAGAAGCGCCGCATGGGCGTCGCCCCCGCCGCCGACACGGCGTCATCCTCGTCGCTGCTGTCTCTGGCGTCCATTGCGTCGCTGCGTAGGCCGCTGCAGACGCCCCCGCCCGCCGCCGGCCCCCCGGAGGTCGCCGCCAGGTACTGCCCTGGAGACAGAGAGCAGCTGCTCCGACGGCTCGCGTCCTTTCAGGAAATCACCAGCTGGACGCCCAAGCCCGACCGCGTCGGCGAGGTCGAGTGGGCGAAGCGTGGATGGGTGTGCCACGGTAAGGAACGCGTCCGATGCGCGTTATGCCACAAGGAGCTGGTGGTCAAGCTCAACCGCAAGGAGCAAGACGGGAAGGAGGTGTCTGTGTTGATTGCGTCGGAAATTGGTAAGTTCTCGTCGCTTGGCATACGGCGCAATTGCTAACATGACGTCAAGAGGAAGCGCTTGTCGAAAAATATGCGGACCTTATCGTTTCTTCACATCAACCGGATTGTCTATGGAAAAAACGTGGATGCGATGGTATGTGCTCATCTACACGCCTCCTGAATCACTCGTCACTTATATCAACACTTTCTAGACTCGCTTTTACGAATATCCTTTTCCAATTCCAGCGGCACTCTCGAAAGCCTAAGGCAGCGTTACGATGAACTCTGTTCACGCCAATCTTTCCTTCCTTACGAATTCAACCTCCGCCTTCCTGGAGACCTCGTCCTTGATACGGTACTCAAACAACTTCCAGAAAACTTCTTCACCCACCCCCCTCCCGCTGCCGCTGCCACCACTGGACAGTCTCCCAACCGCGCCGCGTTGGCTCTGGCTCTCACTGGATGGCAGGGTCTGTCCAATGTGCGTATCGGCGCCGTTCCCAACAGCGCCTCGTGTCACACATGTCAACGACGTCTTGGACTATGGATGTTCAAAAGCAAGGAGGTGGATGAGAATGGAAAAGTACTAGTGCCAGCGGCTATGGACCATCTCGACCCCATTCGTGAGCACCGGTTCTTCTGTCCATGGAAGAACCCAGAGGCCCAAAGTAGAGTCGGTGCGACTGGAAAAGACGCGCAAGCCACTGCATGGATGTCCTTGCTTCAGATGCTCAAGAATGAGTCTGAGCTACGCAGTATATACCAAGGGCACCACAGAAAATCTCTCGCTGGCGAAGCCCCTCCTGTGCCTGAGAAAGATAACGTGAACCCCTCTACACCTCAAAAAGCAGTCCCAGTGTTACTGGAACCCATGTCCAATGCATCAGCCAAAACGACCGCTCCCGAGCTTGATGAGGCAGATCGTGACGCCAAGGATAAAGAGAGATGGGCTCGCTTGCGAAAGGTCAAGAGCCTATTTGACACAAAGGCGAGCCGAAAGTCCAAGATACCAGAGACACCGCAGTCAAACAAGGCAGCAACGCCTCAGAAATGATGGCGGGGTATATATATTGTATATTGTACATAGTCTATTATAATATCCGTCTCATGATCGTGAGACTCTCACTATAACCTTGTTCCTTCATTTCAAGATCGCACTATACACGTCTCCCTTCATCAAGATTTCCATACAATGTCGTCAAAGGATACAATCTTGCCGGTGTAGGAAATGTTTTGGGGCTGCTGGTCAGCACCATTATCTTTCACCGCGAGCCCAACCATTTCCAGAATCGCCGCTCGCACGGCGCCCATGCCCGCCTTGTCGCTCATGTCATGCGCAACCACACAGTCGCCCGCATCGCGCGTCCTTTTGGACGCCTTCTTGCCCGGCGGCGGGCATCCCGCCGCCGTCACGAACACGTCCGACGACCAGCCCGCGCCCTCCTTCCAGCCCGTACCCGCGCCCCTCTCCACGCGGCGCATCTCCTCCCGCATCTCCTCGGCCTTGGCTGCGCACGGCCCCGCCCAGAACCCGCCCTGTTTGTCGCGGCGCGCCGCCGCCTTGTCCGCCTTGTCCGCCTTGGTCACGACGACGAGCGTGCGCACGTCGGCGTCGGCCAGCGCCTCGAGCACCCAGCGATCGCCGGGCGTGAGCCGCTTCTCCGCCGAGACGAGAACAACGGCGCCGCGAAGGGCCTTGCGCGATCCGAGGTAGCGCACCACGGTCTCGCCCCATGTCGCCTGGCTGCGGAAGCCGTAGCCCGGCGTGTCGACGACGATGAGGCTGTGCTGCGGCGATGGCGAAGAAGGAGGAGGAGGAGGTGTTGTCGTCGCCGTCGTCGTGCTGTCGGGGGGAGAAGACGGCGGCGGAGGCGGCGGCGCGGGGCCGAGACCGTACGCATTCATGAGCGTCGTGTGGCCGGGCCGCGCGCTGGTGCGCGCTATGCCAGGTCGGCCGGCCAGCGCATTGAGAAAGGTCGACTTGCCGACGTTGGAGGAGCCGAGAATGACTACCTCGGGCACTTGCACATTGTACGGATGGTCCTTGAAATCGGCGGCCGAGTAGAGGAAACTCGCAGCCTTGAAAAAGTCTCTGGCACGGCGGGTGTTGGACCCTACAGGGCAATCCGTGCTGAGCGTCGAGGGCGACGATGCATACGAGACAAGGCTGCTGAATACGGCGGGAGAGTCAAGCGACTGCCGTGGTGGACGTTTCGTGGGAGGGCTTTGAGTGTTTTGAGGGTTTTGAGGGTTGGTCGGGTTTGGTGCGGGCGGTATTTGGCTTCGAGATGTATATTTGCGTGTGCTGGCTCTGATGGAGGCTGCTACGGGCGTTCGCCATAAAAGCGAGGATGCGCGTCGAGACATATTCGGAAGGTGAAGCATGACTCTAGCGTGCAGTCAATAACATAGTGATAATCTTTGACCAATATTTTATGAATTGGTGCTCAGAAATATGGGTTCAAGGAAAGAAAAGTTCACGGTATTGCGGATTTGTGATTGAACAGTTGATGAAGCTGGCCCATCTGAATATGAGAATCTCATACGGTAGTGCTCTTAGGTAAGGTTTTTCCACCTCCACGGGCACCCACCCTGTAACTACCACACATCAGCAAAAATCACTTCTAGGCCTTGGCTTCAACTTTCCGCCTATAACAGAGCGTGTCTTTTGTTACGTTGAACTAGGTGCGGGTATTTTGAGCGATTTCGCAGACGACAGCTGCTCCGGGAAACACTCTACACCGGTTCATACACCTGGCTACGTTGTCTCTTTGACAAGAGTGATATACAGTCACTGCAGACGTCAAAAATCCACCACCGAACTTATATGCGCGGCAGGATGGTAGCAATAACAGAAATAGACGCTCATGAGCAGCCGACGGAAAAGATGAGGGCAAACTGGAAATCCTGGGCCAGAATGGACGCAAAGCAAGTGAAAGATCATCCACGCATAGACGACCCATACAAACCACCTGAAGAAAGCGGCTTCATCCAGACGAGCAGCATCACCAAAGAACAAAGACGAGTGGCATTTTCGCAATTTGGCGAGGAATACGCCGACGAAGCCCAAGAAGACGTTGCCGTTCTTCACCACCCCCTACTACCAGGCAAGTACTCGTCGCTCACACCACTAACTCATACCATTCATCATTCATTGTCTAACAAAATATATACTCGCAGGCCTCTTGGTTGTGCCGGCTCTCGTGCCGCCCGCCGTGCAAAAAGTCGTCCTCGAGAGGATGCTGCACCGGGACCTCAGCAACCCCGACCACCAGACCAACCTGCACCTGCACTACCACCTCCCCTACCCCTCGGGCGAGACCACCAACGCGCGGTCCCTCTTCGCCCTCGCGCCCACGGCCCCGGCGCTCTTCACGCCGCGCGACCCCTCGGTGCACAAGCCGCTGACGCCGCAGCAGGTGCTGTCGCGGCGCCTGCACTGGGTCACGCTCGGCGGGCAGTACGACTGGACCGCGCGCGTGTACCCGGCGCGGCCTCCGCCGGCCTTTCCCGCGGACCTGGCGCGGTTTCTGGGGGCGCTGTTCCCCGCGACGGACGCGCAGGCTGCCATTGTCAACCTCTACACGCCGGGCGACACCATGATGATGCACCGCGACGTCAGCGAGCTCACCGACAAGGGCCTCGTGAGCTTGAGTTTTGGCTGCGACGGGCTTTTTATGATTGCGCCCAACAAAGTGGCGACGGCGACGGCGACGACGACGACGACGATGGATGAGGGCAAGGCTGCGGCGGCTGCAGACGACGAAAAAGACTACCTGCTGCTGAGGCTGCGGTCGGGGGACGCCATCTACATGACGCAAGAGTCGAGGTGCGCGTGGCATGGTGTGCCCAAGATTGTGCCGGACACGTGTCCAGAGTATCTAGAGAACTGGCCGGCGCAAGAGGACGGGCAGTTTAGCGCTTGGGAGGGCTGGATGAAGACCAAGAGAATCAATCTCAACGTAAGACAGATGCAAGACTAGCCTCTGTCAAAGAAAGTATGAGTAGGAATACACGTTAACATGATCACGCACACGAGCCTCGAAGTTATTGTACATCGCATCTATTGATCTGAATATCGACTGGAAACTAAAAAAGAATGAAGAAAAGAAAACTCGCTCATGGAAGAACCATATACATGAGCCCCGGGAATCAGGACTCCGCTGTATGCTTTTTGTAGGGTAAATACTGTTCTGGCACAAGAGATGGGTGGCCGCTCCGCTTCTTGACCATGATCTACGCAAAACCAAAGCCCTGCGCATTCTCCAGTGCCATGGCTAGACGCTCCCGCAGCACCTCTTTATCACGATACTCGGGTAGCAGAAGCGTACCGTAGCACGTGTACGCCGTCGGCAGGTGGCCACCCTCGCCCTCCTCGCCATTCTTTTGTATGATGAATTGGACATTCTTGAGGCCACTGACAGGCACGCGGTCCGAGGCCGTGACGAATTCGAGCAGCTTGCGCTTCATGCGGTCGTCGTAGCGCTTGACAATGGACCAGAAATCGCGAATCGTGTGGTGCGATGGGTCCCATCCCACGTAGCGCGTGTAGCGGCGCAGCTCTGAAATGTCAATCTCCTGCACCCCCTCAACGACGGACTGCAGAATGGACGGAGTGAGCAGCGTCAGCGACTTTTCGGGAAGGCAGGCGACGAAACCGCGACGGAAGCAGTCAAACTGACGGTGGACAGAGTAGTCGGTGAGGTAGCGAATGTAATCTGCGACAAAATCGTCGCGATTTTCGTTGGTGACGTACGGGGCTTCTGGCATATCCGCGTCGGCGCTTATGGGCGAGCCGGGCTGTTCCTTGTGCTTGTCCTCGAGCATGTGTATGGTCAAATCTTTGCCTATGCCCGGAACAGAGAATTCATAGGTTCGCGCAAAAATATCCTCAATGAGACCATCCTTTTCGTCCCACTCCAGGAGCGTAGTCAAGCCGCTTGTGAGCTCAGGCCAACCGTCGGCAATATGATAAAGTTGATCGACGGGTTGTTTGAGCAGCTTGCGGTAAAACGCCTTGGGGAAGTTGACAGGTAGCGTCAAGCCATTGTACACTGCAAGGGATAGAAGCAAACCCATGAGCTCAAACTTCCAGTCCTCGACTGCGGAATGGGGTTTGAACCATGCCATGTGATTTCTATCATCCACTGTAAAGGCTCCGTACACGGGGTCAAGACACTCCGCGATCGCAAGACGAAAGAACTCTTGCTGCACACCGCCAGAGTCAAACCCTTCCTCGCCAGCATCCTCGCCGAGGTGAATCTTGAGAGGACGCAACAACTCTCGCTTCTGACGTCGCCAAAGCTGATCAAAAGCATCGCGAAGAACACTGGTTCGGCCGATATCCAAAACAAGGTACTTTGATACGGCGGTTCTCATCATGTCCTTCAAGACAACCTTGTGATGCGGATTCGTGATCAAACTCCCAGGATCAACAATTGCGCTCATGCGACGTTTCAAAGAGCTAGCTTCTTCGAATGTGCGGCTCATGCATGCAAAGTTGATGGATCGGAAATACGTAACGAGAGTTTCGGGTCGGAAGAGATAGGGGTAGTCGAGAATATTTCCCACATCATCTGTTGGCCTTGTCGTTATCCATTGAATCGGTACACGCATGGTATCGAGACGTTCGGAAAAGTATTCTACCCGAAACTGTACTTCTCCCAACAGCAGAACATTTCTGTTTGAATCTGCTTATAATTAGCAATTTTGTCCTTCAAACAGTATTGGTTCAAGACTCACAAAAAGTGTCCATAAACGATAATGCGCCGTAAAAAGTACCGTCCTTGTAGAACGGAGCCTTGCCATCCCACTCGTGCAACAAGACGGCCCTAGCCCAGTCAAGCAGGAGAGTCGGTACTCTTGTTTCATGCAAAAGTCGCTCTTCTTGGGTGAATTTGAGAATGCGCTCCAGCCCAGTGTTTCGTAAATCAAGCTGCTCCAGCAAGGATCCAAGCGGCGCCTTGCTATGCTGTTGACGAATTGTGATGGCGAGGAAAAGCCGGCGTGCTAGGCGCAAAGCTAGGCTATTGGAAAATGCGTCGTCGTATTTCAAGCAAAGGCCAGATGAGCGGCGGTACGATGAACAGCTATTCGCCAGTGCGAGGCCATGCGAGCGTGTGCGGGAGAGGTCGTATAATATTTTCGAGTCTGAGACAACCGGGACGAGTGCGACAAGGGCGTGAAAGCATATTGACACAATGCTTTCTGCTTGACACACTGATGACTGTCGCGTCTTACCCTTTTCGCCACGATTGATGGTGTCTGGCAACGAGAACAAGCTAGCCGCCGACAACCACAGGCTATGAAGAACAAGACTTGGCGATGCCCTGGTAAGGCGCACCATGCAATACCACAAACTCTGCGAGTCGAATAATCTGCCATCCTTGGAAAATGACGAAACCAATGCTTCTGGGTCACTGAGAACGCTAAAGAGAGTTTGTTCGTGGAAATCCTTCCACGCTTTCTTGCACATGGCATCTCTCTGCTGGGGCGTCCTTACCAGACGCTCATGCCTACGCAGTGGTTCTGGGTAGTTGCGGTCAATGTCTAATGTGGCATGACAATAATCTTCTGATGTTTCGTCCTCCATATAGGTGTCGCAGATGAAGTCAACAATCTCGATATTGAGCTGTGACAATGTCTGTGGAAGCGAACACTCTATGGCTTTCGTGTCGTTGAGATCCTCGTCTTGTACTTCTTCAGTCGACTGTTGTTTCTGTCTGTGTTCGTGGTTGCTGCCGGGCCGCGTGGGCTTGGACAACTCTTCTTTCGTACTCTCCTCGCCGTCTGATGAAGTGACAGTCACTTCGTCAGCAACGGATGGGGGTATAGGCACATTTTCGAAAAATGTGGGCTTGAAAGTTATGGTAGTCGGAGACTTTGTCCTCCGTGATAGCTTGTCAGGATGGTATCCGTTGATACGACTCGGTCGGTGAAGCGCAGCGTTGTCAGTCTCGGCTGTGACGCAGACAGGTTCGATAGATTTGCGCCGTGGTGTTTCAGCAGTCGGTTTGGAGCGGAATGCTGGCTTAGAATTCCGCTTCGAGGTAGGCTGCTGCTCCCTACTGCTACGTGAGTCTGCAGCGCCGGGCACATCGGGCTGCAGCGAAGACTTGTGGGGAGGGGCCGAAGAGTCTCGATCATCATCATGGTCGCGTGCTTCCTTGCCCGTAGCTGGCCGACGCTCGGGCGAAGGAATACGCGCTGCTTTTGGGCCTGGTTGCGACGAGGAATCGAGATAGGATATTTTTCGAGATAGAGCTTCTAGCGAGTTCGGTGTCAGCCATTCGATCATCTTGAATGCGACAGTGCCGAACGTCGTGGCGGCGAAAGACCGATAGTCTCGTGTAACGGGCCGCTCCGAGACGCAAATTTCTGTCAGTGATTGTGAAGCATCGGATTTTTTGGTCGCGTCATCGTTGGACGTCTCTCGCAGCTGTGCGTCTTGCGGTTCAAGAGAGCCGTGCCTGAGCTGTGACTTGTTGGGTGCTCTCGTACTAGTGTCTCGGGCATCGCCATCGGCTGATTTTGGGCTTTCTTTCTGGCTGACGGGTTTTGAAATGGAGCATTTCGAAAATACCAGATTGTTGACTGCAGGAGTGGTAGTGTTGGAGCGTTTCAGCGATGGGCAGATACCCCTTTCCGGGTTGTCTTGGCTGGCGAGATATACGGCCAACGTCCTGGCGCTCGTAGGATTGTATCGTCGGATGGGTGATTTTCCGGCGAGACGCTTCCGGCAGCTCAAGCATGTAGGCGTAGCGCAAGTGGCGCTACCGCATCCATCGCGCAGCTGATGAATATAGAGTTGAACGAGGAGCTGAAAGTCGTGGCGACGACTGGCGCGGTGGATTGCGTAAACGCGGCGAGGGTTTTCGATGTCGCGGACGAAGGAATTTAGTTGATGAGGCGCATCGGACGGAAATCTAGCAAAAGGTGCTTCTTGCCATAGGCCAGCGAACAGATCATATCGGTCGTCGTCGTCATCGTCTGGCCCATCATGGGGGCGGTTCGACTCGCTGGCGCTGCGCTGAGGCAGCCGGGGTGCCTGGGCACTCATGGTGGTGACGGCTAGCGGCTCATCGGAGAGTAGTGACCAAGTCTGTGTTACTGGGCAGAGGGTGCAGAGAAGGGTGTCAAACAGAGCAGTAATAAACGCTGGCGATGGAAGTCGAGTATGATGGATGGTGGAACGAAGGTTTATGCTTGAGTCGACGACGGGCTCTGGCCGAAGCGCGGCCTTAGTTGCACATTTGCACAGTGCCCGGTTGTCAGTTGCCAGTTTTCCCAGCGGTAGGTAGCCCAGTGGCTAAACCGGCGTTGGCGGCGGGGGGGGGGGGGGGG